>VOMN01085690.1:0-11002 GCA_014899125.1 Orchestia grillus
CCAAAGTGGTGGTGACAACAAGAGTGTCTCCGCACCAGGGGCACCAGACCAGACTGCAGCAGGTGCCACAAGCGTTTTCCTTAACTGACAACAAGCAGCCCATCTGTTCACCACCTGCCTGCGGTTGTGTCCACCAAATTTACCACCATCAAATTAACTCCCTCACGATGAAGTAGCTCTGAATTTCTAGGAGGTGGGGAGATACAGCAAAATTTCTAAGGACGCGTGTCAAGAAATGACACCAGGAGGCCACTGCTCTATTGCCGGCTCCGTAGCGCGATTGGTGGTGCGGCGCTTGCCTCAACAGGAGGTCCCGGGTTCGATACCTCGATGCAGAATTCTTCACTTAGGAGAGGTTGATGAAACATGGAACGCGACACGCCTAAAACAAAACGCGGCACATCCCTGTGACCCAGGACGTGGTACACGAACTGAATCCCAATTTTGAAAGCGCCGAGACAACGCGCTTGAGTAGCCCATGGCAATACGCAAAAAACGCCGTAACGCAAGTAGCAGAAGGAACCTCCAGGTTCAGAATACAGGAAACAAAATTACTGTCCGTGAAGTGACCTCAACGAGAGGGAACATATCTTGCACGAACTTATTATTTCCTAAACACCGAAATGAAGATGCAGTACAGCAGGCAGTGTTCAGCGCACTGCCACTGTTACCACAGATGCCTTGCAAGTTGTTCGGCTACCTCTTCCCGGACCACACGGGTGTGTCGCTTTTTAAATAGTCAGAAACAGTCGATGCCTTGGAAGTCGCTTGCGCCCACACTGATGTGCCTCATTTTTAAGCGCGTCGTCTTTAATCTTCCTTTAAAAGACGACGCACTTTCAGTCCGTCGTCCGTTTTAGTCCGTTTTAGTAAAAATCATTCGCCATAAATCGAGCCGGAGCCATGAGCTTTGAAATTGTAGCTCCAGATTTAAATTTCACCATAAATCAACTATAGTTCAATACTTCAAAACTCGGAATTTTCGATACTTCACAACAGCCGTGAACAACGCGACGATCATCACACACAAAAACGTATTCTTAGACTATCGCGTCTCAGTATTTCGCTCTTCAATCAGTGGGCAATACATGCAATTTTGGGGCCAATGAGAAAAAGCCAAGCCGAAGGCCACCAATTTTCCTTGAAGTCCACATCCTCGCTGGCTATCAGGTGGCCAGGAGGCATGACGTCAAGCGATCAAAACGTAATTCTTCCCAACTTAATTATTTTTGCAACGTGCTGCAGCAGCTAGCCTCGCACGGAACGCTACCTGCTGTCTCACGTCTATGACGTGCAATGAAACCGTTTAGGTCGTTAAAAAGACATCAGGGGGTTTTGAAATCAATAAAGACGGCGAGGAAGGATTTTTAATAGGAAGATGGGCAACATAAACTTTTATTACATAAACTTTGTGAGCCCTGACGTGACTCAAATCCGATGTAAATTTAAATTTGACTCGACGACGACATTGCCGTAATGAGCTTAAATTCGCCTTTTCTAATCTATCAACGAACGCGACGCGTGAGGCTCCTGTTACAGTTTACTCATTCATGTTTCTTATATAAATGTTGATTCCAACATCAAACAAACAAAAACGTTAATATTCAGCGAGAAATCAGTTCAGGGCTTATCTATTCAGAATATATTATTTCTCGCCCAAAGTAACAGCGTCCATGGTTCCGCGTCAGCGGATTCAAATGAATGTTTGGATGAAAAGGAATGGGTAAACTGTAGCACGTTCCTCACGCGTCGAATTCGCTACCAGATGTTGAAAATAGAGTTAAGTCTCTTGTAAAAGATCAACAACCTCGAAAAATAGCATCGAAAATCTTGGCAAAATTTTTTGTCCTCAGGCTTCAACGGGGAAAGCTTATTTAACTGTCCCTTTTTCTAGTACAGTTTTCTAAAATATTATCGTCTATCTGTGAGAATTGCCTAAAGATATTTTTTGCTTAACTTTGAAAAATAAATGGTAAAGGGTTAATTAGAAGTGGGTTTACGTAGCACCCAGGATATTTCTGTCAAAATTCGAGGGTGGGAGGCGCAGCTTCATCAAGTTCCCGAGCAAATAGACCACTGTCACCCCAGCCCGGCCTCCCTGTGCTGACAGGGACGTCCGGGCCTCCACACTAATTGAGCATTACCAGCAAACAATATAGACTATGAACAGATAATTTCCCTAATGAATTATTTAATAAATACGCGTAAAAGTTCACCTACAACGCTTGATTAAAAAAGTTCTAACGTAAATGGATTTTGATGGCGTCGGCTAAACGACATCGGATCCGCGAAAAACATCTTCGATACAGACATTTTTTTAATTTAAATCTAGGCAGAACAAATAATTAAGATGACGTTGACTCCATTCAGCGGACCTGGCATTCAGTCGCAAAAGAAAACCTTCAGAGCAAGAAAGCGCAGACTAAGATGCTAAAATAACTGAGGCACCTGGAATCATACTATACCGAGTGCCATGTAACTCGAAAACGAGTTGTGTGTACTTATCTTATTCCGAAACTTTCCTCCGTCTGGAGAGTGAGTCGTGAGTACAAAAAGATAGTCACAAAATGGTTGAAAATCAATGCTAGTCGAGGTGACTCTCACGTTTACGCCTCACTGCTTGAATCTTGAAACACTGAAGCCGTTTTCTGACGCTTTTAAGAAGCGCCGCTTGTTACGGTATGATTCTACGGCCTCTATTCCTAGGGCACCGATTTCGACGACAAAATGGAGGTTGGAAGTGTACACCGTGATGACAAGTCTAGGAGAGAAGCAGCGCGTGATGCAGACGCGCCTTCAGACGCGAGAAGAACAGTAGCTCAGTGAAAAGGAAGACCATTCTTATTCCACGAGTTGGGGGAGACAGAAGTAGACTGGAAATCTTTCACGCTGGAGGCAAGCGCTTTCTGAAACAATTAGTAAAATCAAAGAGTAATTCGAAGGATTTATGAAATGAGTTCTAGAGTGGATTGTCCTGTTCACGAAGGTCTGAAAAAAAAATTTTCGCTGGGGTCTTCGTTGAAAACTGAAGAAATAAGCGTAAAAAGTTGTCTAGGCAGAAACAAGCTAGAAATCCGTCAAAGAAATCTAAAACTGTAGCAGTTCTCAAGAAGTCGCAAGGGCTCGGAATGTTCCCCGACGGCGTAGCTGTATGGCCTGTGTGTGGCTGTGTGTATTTACTAGTAGTATCACAAATTTCACCCAGCTGTACACAGAGGATAGAACATGTACACTATGTACTATAGTAAAAATAATGTACAGAAGTACCGTACTTTACTACCCTACACTAATGAGAGCGATGTTTCACGTTAGTTAAGTAAACCACTCTTTATTCGATCAAACTCCGTAAACTCGAGTCTATCCTCGGCCAATATAAAATCTCAAAAAAGAAGCATCATCGACAGGCATCACATGACGATGCACAATAACACATTATCATACGTATTATGAATCATATTGTCAGGCTCGATCAGTTAAAATCCTGATTGTCAATAATGCTGGACAAATAAGATGCATCACATCATGACGCTGGCTCGGTACCATTCATCATACTCTGACGCTAGATCAAGATATATATGATGCACCTCAAACTCAAGATATAGTCCCTACACTTCATGAGCTCTTTGGCTCCCATGAACTTCTGCAGACTGAACTTCTGCAGACTGAACTTCAGCTGTAGAGTGGATTTGGAAGCGGAGCTGAGATTATCACATTACACCCAAGATCGCCAGACAAGACTTCAGACCTAAAATTATGTAGACCGCTCGAGACCCGTTGGGTCACTGTTGATAGGTTAGATTAATAGGTCGTCTCTAGCCCCTTAATTCATTTAAAAAAAGTGAAGAGAAAATTATTTTCCTACAGAATAATAAATGTGAAAACCTGGGAGTAACTTCCGGAGATTACATAAAGCGAAAGTTGCGTCAAGCAAACAAAGTCACAAACAAGACTAAGTAGCGTATAGATACGAACTCGAGGCTGCTATAGCCTAGGGGCGCTTGTCAGGCTTCTCATGACAAGCTCGGACTGCCTGTACGTCGTCGTCTTTCTATCGTAAGGGAAACGAATGACAAACGCGCCAAGACCAAACTCAACGCGGAAGTGTTACCTCGGACCTGATTCCGTCGATTCAGGAGGATATTAGCATATATGAATATCGGCCGCAAGGATACCGTGTTGGGAGGCCGAAAGCAGAGAAATCTGAGGGTTCTTTATTCTTTTTTGCTTCTTTTTGCACTGAAGCAAACCCAACAGGCACACAGGAGGCACAAAGGAGGCACGTACCTGCTGCACCTGCAAATAGACATCTGAGCCTTCGATGTTGAAACTTGAAATTTGTAAGCAATTTTCGCGGACTTTGAGTCATTCATCAACAGCAATTTGAAAAACCCGTCCAATCCAAGTTGTGCATATCTGTGCTAGTTAAAAATTGTTAATATGAAATTCTGGGTTGAAAGGGTTGATATAACTTGGCATAATTCCTAGAAGGCACAAAATCAACTCCTAAAAGAAATATAGAAAATTCAGAACAGGAACAAAGACAGTTCCTAGAATGATTATAGTAATTTCATAGAAGACATATAGTTAAATTTCTAGAATAGTAATAGTAAAATTTTTAGAAAAGTAATAGTAAAAATTTTAGAATAGTAATAAAAAATTTTTTAGAATAGTAATAGTAAAATTCACAGAAGAGTAATAGGATAATTCCAAAATAGTGCCATTTGAATAAAAAGAATAGTACTGGTAAAATTACAAGAATAGTTACATTAAAATTTCTAGAATGAGTTCTATCAAGGAAGGGCTTCTGAACTTCTAATGGAAACGTTCTATTTTCAGCATTCTTCCTAAAGGTATGTATATCTCTGCTGAAAAATCACTTTTTCAAAGAGAACGTCATATTATTTAGGATGTAAATGCAAAAGCCATTGGCCAACAATGTTTCAGAATGACTTCAAGGTAAAGAAAACAACCCCCCTCCCACCACCAGCGAGAGCTTTTCCGCCGCTGTTCAGTCAACAAACACACGATCTAAGTTCGAGTGCGGGAGCCTGTGGTCAAATCGGGAAATGCTGTTAATTGAATTATCCGAATAATAAAAGGGCGGAGGGAGGCGAATTATACGATTACATTTTCTCTGTTTTCATCTTCCATTGAACCACCTATCGCAAAGAACGTTGTTTATTTATTTAATTATTCAAAGGGAGAGCAAACTTTGGAACTTTTAGCCTTGAACCTTCTTAATGTTCAACGGCTCATGACGGCTTAGTCAAATCCAGACAATAGTGGTAGTGCAGTTGTAACACCCAATGGGCACCAAGAGCCCGACAACACCCACAACACGTGGGAACCCTTATATCACGTTAACGTATGCCGTCGTCTGACGCGGTCACGGACACTCTTAATTCCAGCTGCAGTCGTTGATCGTTGGATGGAAAATCATTAAGCTCATGAGCTGGGGCAAACTCTTTTATACGAGGATGAAGATAAAGGAAAGAGACTTTATTCCAATGAAGTTCACTGACATAAACATACTAGGTTTTATCTGTCAGAGTGACCCATTCGACCTCAGGGCCCCCTCCTCATTCGGACTCGGGGCCCCCTTCTCATTCGGACTCGGGGCCCCCTTCTCATTCGGACTCGTGGCCCCCTTCTCATTCGGACTCGTGGCCCTCTTCTCATTCGGACTCGTGGCCCCCTTCTCATTCGNGGACTCGGGGCCCCCGTCTCATTCGAACTCGTGGCCCTCTTCTCATTCAGACTCCCCCCACATTTGAGCTCCCTCAAATTCCCCTAATCCCCACGTGACACCTCCCCAATAACGAAGGAGCGGCGCGGGGCAGTCGGGAGCCGTGCAGCTGCAGTGCAGCAGCGCCTGTCACGTCGGGTGCTGCATGGGCCGCCAGATCAATACCAAGACTCGGGCAAAGGCGTTTGTGCTTGTTGCGCATTTTTTCTGAACTCCTCCTTGTGCTGCGCCTGCGACCTCGTGCTGCCTTGTTGCTACCATCGCCTCAGCCCTGCAGGCGACGCTGTGTAACACTGCAGATAACATTGCCCTGCAGGCGACGCTGTGTAACACTGCAGATAACACTGCCCTGCAGGCGACGCTGTGTAACACTGCAGACAACACTGCCCAGCAGGCGACGCTGTGTAACACTGCAGACAACACTGCCCTGCAGCTACCATCGCGTCAGCCCTGCCGGTAACTATGTGCAACAAGATTTTCCGTTCGTCTCGTTCCTACATTAAAACAGTTATTTCCCATTTTATGTGGCTAACTGAAAAGCATGAAGGAAAAATCATTTTAGTGCTAAGACTTTGCTTTGCTGTACAAAGTTTCATTGAAATACTGCGGGCAGGTCTTATCGTTTAGCAATAAAAGGAGTTAAGTAATCTTTGCTATCTAACATGATAATACCCGTTGTGTATTTATCTATATATTTGTATATATGTTTGGTTTCCGCTTCTGAAGGCATAACATAGAGCAAAATTAACTTCAGTTATTACATAAAAAACAATACTGAAAGAACCCCATATTCATATTTCGTCATATTCAGTCAGTTGGTAGCACGGATACAATTTATTTCCGGTCGAACAAGGATAATAGCACAACTTTCGAGAATTTATGAATTTGTTAATTGAATACTGTATGTTATTATAACTGCATTAGTAAGTACGCCCGTTAAAAATAGCGGCTGTTCATTAAAGCCCGTTATTTTTAACGGGTGTACATACTAGTAATCAATAAGAGCCGAGTAGTCTGTCCGTGGGACACCTTTAGTAATTAGATGGGAGAAAATTTTGTTCCAGCTCAATGCATCTATTCTATTTCTCTGATACTCTTTCAATAGTTCAAAGAAAGTAAAGAAAGAGGACTTCTTTATGTAATTTTTATTTACCATTTCGTTGTTGTCTCTAATTATCAATCTCGGAATAAAAATTTATCAATATCAAGCGCTTTGAAACTGCATTTTCGTATCTGTAATCCCACACATTTCTTATACCTTGTTTCTGATAATACCCTTGGTGTATTTCTTTATGCATATCGCTCCCGCACCATCTCAAGAAATTAGACGAGAGAAAATTCTCGAATCTATATTCTCGAGTCCGCGTTCCTGATCTGCGAGACGGTGTCAGAGGAGGCAGTCCGTATCAGTGATACGGAAAATAATTTATCACCTGAGATTTACAGTAACAGTCTCTAGGAATTAAAGTTTTCCCGCCATTTTATGGCGAGGCGCTTGCAGTAGTAACGCTTAATTGCCAAGAACGAAATTTACGTGACGTACAGTAGCCAACTAGTAAAAATATGAATTTCAAATATGAACATACTAGCTAACTTGGTAAAAAAAACTCGTAGCTAACCTAGTAGCATCTTCATTGCAAATAAGAATCCGTGTCCGAAAACTTCTATTTTTTTCTAAAAGTTGATGTCAGCTGTGCCGCATGACCTACGAAAACGTACACTCGATAATATTAGAATTAGAACGTAATAACGCTTAATGATGAAGGTGCTTGTTAAAAGGCAATAACTCGTATCATATATACGACTTCGGTATTATTTTACTACAATAAATTTTAGAATCATCGAGCGTAGTTTTCGTGGGTCATACCATATAGGAAGGTTAATAATCGTACTAACCTTCATAATGTTGAAACAATTTCACTATCAAGAAAAAACGTGATTACTAGTATATTTCATTCATGGTAAGCAGGCCACGTACCGAGCACATACGTACGTACATAGTGCTTTTTTATTTACAAGATTTCAGAACTTAATCTTGTCCATCGAATGTTGACACGATTATTCTGCCCCCCAAGTTTAATACCGATTTCTGTATCATTCAAAAAATCTCCAACCACGACAGCGTCACCTACACTCCTGAGCCCAAGGCTTGTATGCGTACGTGTGCGGTGTAGTTCAATGTAAGTGAAATGTCTCAGGCACATTCCGTAGATTATGATAATTATTCAAACTATTTCATATTTCAATTTCATAGTTTGTGACTTACAAATAGGAACTCGAAAGTAAGTTTATCATAAATTGATATTTAATTCACGACTGAATGGAGTTTCTGTGGAAAATAATTCCGGGAACGAAGGTTTTTTCAGAGCCGCGGAAACTCTGTTCCTCCGTCAGTTACTCAGGCGACTTCATTTTCGTAGCCAAACGCCTTCCGCGGGCGAGCACCCCCAGACAAAAATCTCAGTCCGAATTTGTGAAAGAACTGGATGCAATAATCCAATGAAAACGCCGGACTGCGCTCGAATAAGCACGCAATAATCCAATGAAAACGCCGAACTGCGCTCGAATAAGCACGCAATAAACCAATGAAAACGCCGGACTGCGCTCGAAAAAGCACGCTACGACTCCAACAGAAAAGACGCTTACGGCATCTGAGGGTTCGAGAAGCCATGTAAAATGAGTTAAAAGGCGAGTGAAATGCGCACCGAGTCGAGCGAGGGGTGAAGCCTTACCCTACAGAAGGCTCCACGTCCTTCCTGAAGGACAGAAACTTTATTCCAACAGAGCTGACGAAGAAGACAACACGTTGGTTTCGAAATGTCTGATGATTATTAGTGACAAGACGCCTAATTGCTTTGAGGAATGTGAGGGCATAACACTTCGCATCCGGAGTGGGTCATACATATATGGTACACGCGATCGTCTAACGGCTCTAACCTAATGTAACCAAAGCTCTATCAGGTATAAATACAAATTTTCGAGTTTTCGTTTAATTTGAGTTCATCAATCGAATAAGCTAGTTTCGATTAGAAAGAAAATTAACAGAGTGACAAAATTTGTGAAACCAAAGTCCTTCATTTTTAAATTCACAGATATGTTTGTCGGTATGTGAATTTACCTGTGGGGAGAATCATAGTCAAAGTGTTAAGCTTCCTTCCTCACGGGAAGTACGCCGAGAAAATCCGCTAGAATATACAGCCGGGAGCAGAACCTGGGCCCTCCTCACTCGAAGGCGAGCGCGCTACCCGCTGCACCATATAGCCCCCTACTAAAGCAGGCACCTGCAGCGCCGCACATAAAGAGAAGAACTAAAACTCATGTGCGCAGGGTCACAAACTTCACGAATGGGTCACAAATGTTTACATGTTGCCTTAAATTTCCCGCACCAACGGGCTCACATTTCAGGAAGCCGAGGGAGGGACAGGAAGTTTGTCTCGTTGCCAAGTTTCAGGCCTACAGTCAACTGCTGGTAGTAATCTCCGTGGATTTATGGGCCCATCTTGTCGGAAATCCTTGTGGAGAGTAAGAATAATTTAGTCTTCAGTTCGACGCACGTGCAGAGCTCCGTATGCAGAAGTCGGGCTTGGGGAGCCAGGTACGTGACGTGAACAAACGAAATTACTTTGGAGGCTTAGGGTTAACACGACTCCGATTCTCCACACTGGTGAAATCGCATGCCGACAAATATCTCTACTATGAATTTAAAAATGAAGGATTTTGGTTTCACAAATTTGGTTACTCTATTAATTTCCTTTCTAATCAGAACTAGCTTATTCAATTGATGAACACAAATTTGAAGAAAACTCGAAAATTTGTATTTATACACGATAGTGCTTTGGTTACATTAGGTTAGGTTAGATGATCGCGTGTACCATATATGACCCACTTCGAAGTCAACGTGTTAAACTTGATCAGCAACGCGGGCCGTGTACGAGTTAAATGAGTGCGCGTACGGTGTACGAAATCATATAATCTGATCTAACTGAACCATAGTATCTTGAGTATCTTGTAAATATTTGGGCCTTTATGCCCTGGCCACACTGGGGTGCCGCGTTTTGTGTGCATGGTGTGCCTTCGCATATCCGCGAGCTGTTGAATGAGACCGTTTCCCTCTGCCGTCTGATGATAGTGAGGCAAGGGAGGCCGATCGGGGACAGCTTGTAGGAAGTTATCCAGCTTCGTCTAGTAGACGTCCAGGGAACCATCGCATTCTCTCGGATCTCCGGGCAGAGAGTTGAAGAGTCTGGGTCCCATTACGGAGGAAGACTGTTCATGTCTAGTACGAACGCTGCCAAGTAGCAAAGTATATGAACACAATGTTTTTATTTTCGCGAAATTTGAGTACGTCGCTCGTATATGTTCGTTTAGAATAGAAGGGAAATTAATAGGATAACCAAATTTGTGAGATTCAAGTTCTTCATTTTCAAATTCACAACGGAGATATTTGTCAACATGGAATTTCCTGCACAGAGAATCGCATCCAAAGTGTCATGAAACACCGGAATAAGAGCGACCGTTCCTGAACTCCAAGGTAGATGGAATCCGGTAGGCAACCACGTCGTCCCATCTCAATGACGGGACTGGGCCCCATAAATTGAAATGCAACGTGACAATAATTCCATAGACAAATGCAACGTGGCAATAATTCCATAGACAAATGCAACGTGGCAATAATTCCACAGACAAATGCAACGAGACTCGGACAATAATTACTCCAGAGGTCATTTTTACGTACAATGAAAATGTAGACTAGGCGACGAAGCATCGATTTACAGCAGTTAACCCTGATACTGTAACCTCGGGTTTCTCATACCCCGTAGTTGGCTTTTCATTATTTTTCTATGGATTTAAAATAGAATCTCACATGAACTTCGATTTAGGGTTAAGAGAGAACTGCCCAGTCCGAAGCCATGATAAATTGACGCGATACATACGCGTAGGAAATCGGGCCGACCATTCGAGAGCTACTCAAGTTACGCGTCTACTGAAAAAACGCAAAGCGTTGGAGCTTGGCGTCCCACGGGGCGTGTGGCGTAAGAAACACATCCCGCAGCGTGTCGGTGGAATACCAACAAAAGTTGGTTCCCAAAAAGCGTCCTCGCTTCACGACGCCCACAGTCTAACGTACAAGTCAACACACGAATCTAACGCGTAAAATTCGGGAAACTTACGTTAGAATAATAAGAGCAGCAAAAAAGGACAAAGGGTAGACAAACACGGAAAATATGGGGATAACAGTGATTCAGAGAGCAGGGC
>VOMN01085694.1:0-16997 GCA_014899125.1 Orchestia grillus
CGCTGGATCCATAAAGTTATTCTTGTTGCAGCATTAGAACTTTTCTTACGCACGTTGAGCACATAAATCCCAAACAACCCCACAATTCATGTACAAACAAACACACAACATGACACGTGTAAGGGCATGTTTTGCCCCTTGAATGCGTCCACTATGTATATCTCCGACAGTTAACACATAATAGAACAATAACGTGAATTAAAAACAAACCATCTGATCAAGTAATTCAACTCAATGATATGCCAGAGATTTGACACAACAATTCAGCTCAGAGATGAGCTGGAGTTTTGACACATAAATTCAGCTCAGAGATGAGCTGGAGTTTTGACACATCAATTCAGCTCAGAGATGAGCTGGAGTTTTGACGCATCAATTCAGCTCAAAGATGAGCTGGAGTTTTGACACATCAATTCAGCTCAGAGATGAGCTAGAGTTTTGACACATCAATTCAGCTCAGAAATGAGCTGGAGTCAGCTAGCGGCTGTGCAGTCCAGCTCCTCAGGGAGACAGGGGGCGATGACAGCGGGCAACCGTGGGGCCTGCAAGATGGAGTGACGCGGTGACGCCATGATTAAGTCAGAGCGAGATAGCCACGGGACGGCCTGTGGACGGGCTACGGGCTCACCTGAGCCTTGTACTGTCTTGTACTGTCTCATGGCAGGGCTACGTGGTCTACTGGACACAGGCTGACACCTGGACTACGTGGTCTACTGGACAACACGCTGCCAGCTGGGCTACGTGGTCTACTGGACAACACGCTGCCAGCTGGGCTACGTGGTCTACTAGACAACATGCTACTTTCTATCTTGAGTGGTCTGCTGGACATCATTGAATAATTCGATAGTCACCAGAAGAGTCGTCCAGCTAAGAATCGCAAGTCGTAACCAAAGTGCAAATTACGTGGGTTTTAATAGAAGTAGTAGTTGGGATAGCAGTACTTTTGTAATTCACACTATCTCGTACTAAAGAAAAGGGACCATTAGATATGAACTTAAGAGAAGGGGAAATCAATACACAAGGCATGTTCCCACACAAGATCCCATTCGCATAGAAACAGTAAGTTAAGAAGGAAGAGAAAGAAAATATAAAGAAACATCAGCGAACAAGGTATGATAGAATAGAAAAAGTAAAGTGGGCACGAAAGAGAGAAGTCCCGAAGGCCTAGCTAAAGCTGAGATAACCTAACAATGTCTTCCTGGGGATGCTAGTTCCGGCAGCATAACATAGCCAAACCTAACTAACCTAACCCTAGGGCCTAGGGCCCATCCTATGCCCCCTTGAGGGGCCGTTTAAACATAAAAAAATGGAAATCAAGTATCACAAATAATGTCGATTGTCAACCTGAAGAAGGCTCAGGTTAGATTTAATTGTACAATGAAAAAACTAGCAAAATGCATAACGGAAAAAGGGAGCACAAGAACTGACCGGACTACCGTGAGAGTCCATAATTAAGTCAGCTGGACGCCCGAAGCAAACACAATCCAACTCGAGGCAAATAAAGCTGTAATGCCATATAAGGCCTCCATCGCGGTCCAATAATCACGAAATGAAAATCAATAAATAGCTCGAGACTAATTTGAACCATTTGACCTGGGCAAACACTGAATGGGCTGTTGAGCGCCGCCTCAATAGGCGTGGGTGGCATCAGAGGGCGTCCGAAAGCGCGTCGAATTTCATTTGAGAAGCACAGAAGTCGCCGCTGTGAGCACGTGCCGCTCTGGGTGAGTTGTATTAATTTAGCGCCCGTGGGGCTGTGACTTACAGCTCTATTATGTCGTGCATGTAGGCCTGCGTGTCTAGAGGATACCCTCCTGAAATAATGAAGCAAAGGATTGTGTGTAGCATAGATACAATCGTGTAATACAACAGGCGTGAGTAGTATTTCTGGGCTTACTTGTGCAGGGTTGTGTGAACCACGGAGGCAATTCGAACTACAAGTGTGGACACGGAGCTGCAGTGCCCAACCCAAATTTGACTGCACGGTTCCATCCTGCTGCAAAAAAGACGTCCAAAAAAATTCAAGTACTTGTTTAGGAGAAAATTCCTATTCGCTCCTCACCCTATTCGCTTCTGCAGACTTCCATCTGTTCTGTATTTTACACAACCATTTGGATGGGTTAACCCATACAAGCCATGGAGGAGGTAGACACTCATATTTCAGGGTCCTTTTCCTTGAATCAGACGAAATTTTAGTGGTGAATTAAAAAAGTTGGGCTCGTCACTTGTGAGATGATGGGATGCAATTAAAAAATTTGCCTCCCAATTAAAAAAGTTTGTATGTTGATGAAAAGACGTCATAGATGATAATGTCGACTACATCAATGAGCAAATTTAAATAAAGTGTAAAATTTCCTCACTCGTTCTCTGTGTTAATTATTCGGAGAGAACTCAAGGGATTCTCTGATGGATTCATCATCAATTAGTGACATAACTTCACTAGGCATCATCAACTTGCATACATTGTCCAACACCGGAAAAATACCGCGGCCAACTGATAATACCGCGGAAAAATACCGCACCAGCCACACCGTTCACCAATTTAACGAAACACCAAATTGCAGGGCACATGTCAAATTGCACCACGTACCATAGCCCACACACCGTGATCTTAGAAGCACTAACATGAGTATCATTGAGCTCGCAAAAGGAAACATGGCGCGATCGCCTGGCCAGAGAGAACGGGAGGAAAATGACCAGCTGTGGGTGGACGCATCACGGAAGCGACGGCCTGCCCACTCGCCCCTCTGTCGCGCCTCAGGTCGTCAGCGGTGCTCCGAGCGACTTCTTTTCAAGAGATTTGCAACGCCGGCCACGCGCATCACGTCGCTTTTGTCGAGCGCGTGGACAAACCAGGGGCGCGTGGGCGTCCATACGGAGACCACAGGGCTCCCATCGTGCCGGGGGAAGAGGGTGAAGGGGGAGGGAAAGGGGGGAAATAGGGGAATGAGTGGGGGGTCATAACCAGTATCGCGATCACTGCCTCTGTCATAGTAGTAGTAGTATAAGGAGAGCGGCGCTTTAGCAACTCTGACTATTTCGTACAGAAAGAGAAGGGACCATTAGGTATCCACTTAGGAGAATGGGGAGCCTATGCACAAGGTGTGTTCCCACACAAGATCCCATGTGCATAGAAACAGCAAGTTAAGAAGGATGAGGAAGAAAAGATATATAATCATCATTGAAGAAGGTATGAAAATGGAAAGAAGCAAAATGGGCACGAACGATAGAAGTCCCGAAGGCCTAGCTAAAGCTGCTTCTGTGATACGTAATGAAACTCGAAGAAATTGGCTTAAAGAAAATAAACCGACATACTTATTGGAAGTTGATGTTGAGTATTGCCGTGTTGTCTACACTATCACCCATTCAATACATACTTGTAGACGTTTTTAATATGCATCGATGAGGACTAAATGTTAAACACCCCGATCCCTATTCCAAAGATAGGTATCTTGGATACCTTGGATATGCACATACAACTATTGTATTGTACATACGTACATACCAATGGAAGTAGTGTCCATACAGCCCACCATTTCGATGGGCAAGAGAATCAAATCCCTGAAAAATACGGCAGCAAAACTGGGCATGAGGCTGTGATGGCCACCGCCAGCGACGGTCAGGCGGACAGCAGAGGGTGGCCGAGCCCCGGGGGGGAATTAGGGCCCAGTGGGGGGCGGCACGACCCAGGGCCTCTACAACACCTCGTCGGGGCAGGTCCTCGCTCGCCTTTTATTGCTCCGACTAATTGGAACCTGGGACACGTGGGGACGTGCTGCGCGCCCTGGATAAAAGAAGCTGAAGAAATTTAATCGGAATCTCGAATTGTGGACCTCGCGATGCGTGTATTTTAAGGAGGTGCTGCGAACGGGGCATGTGGGTGAGGTGCGGCATGAAGTTTGAGGGTGAGGAATGGGCTCCTTGAAGTAGGGAATGGAAGTAATGCTGTCTTCAGTAGCATGGGAGGGAATTACTGAGGAAATTAGGGAAGGTATACATGCGGGTATTAGAGACAGGAATGAAAGATTAAATTTTGGTAGTCTTGTCACGAATTGCGATGTGGCAAAGGAAATTCCTTAGTTTTCGTATATCAAGGAAGTAGAGATTCGTAGTTATTTACGCAAACTAAAGCAAAATGTAGACCAATGATCGTAACGGTGATCTCTGAATTTTTTATTTTAGCTGTTACACTGATGTTGCAAATGAAATACAAGAATATGTAAGAGCAGCACTACGTATAAATCTTTACTTTCATATCTCTCATTATTTTACACATTCTCTCTACTCTTCTCATTCTCCCAGTCATTCTGGCTACATTCCCCATTCCCCCAATCACGCCCCTTTCACACTCTCCTAATCATCCCGCATTCCCTACTCCCCCAATTACCCAGCGTTCCCCACTCTCCCAACCATCCCGCATTCCCCATCTTCCCAACCTTCCGTCGTTCCTTACTCTCCCAACCATTCCCCATTCCCCACCATTTCCCCCGATGCTCATCACATTAACTATGTTACAAAATTTCACAGCGTATTGTCCCTGGGCTTAAGCTATGATTTCTCATGTCTTCGTAACTCAACAAAAAATGAAAGAAAAAATAATTTTATTGCTAGAACTCTGCTTCTGCAGTGAGGTCAGTGAATTTTCAAACTTGTCATTCTTCAACATAACCTACTGCCTATCCCATGTCCCCTGAGGGGGCATCGGGCTAGAACCGTTATTATTTAGCATCAAAATCATTCTGGATATGTAGGGCTTTGAAATTGACCAGCGAAGTTTCCAGCCATAAACCCAATAGAAGATTTGTGGGACCATTTAGACTCTAGAGCGTCAAGCTAGACGTCGAGAAGATTGTCCAGGTACTAGATCATACTACGAGATCATTTAATTCAAGAGAAATTTAAAATCGACCACGATTAAATTAAGACACTTGTAAACTCAACACAGTCATTATAATTAATAAGCTATCACCCCTTTATATAAATTCTTAACTTAACACTCAATACCATTAAAATATATATTCTATGTTCGTAGAAATATTTAAAGACGATTTGACTTTGACAATATCACCGAAAATAAAGCTGATATCGAGCTTGAGAATCTTGACTTATTGAACTTTGACGCGTCTGCTTGTTGTGCAACACTAATCTCCTACCCCAATGCTGTAAGGTCTTTCTGCCTCAATGTTGCGAGGTCTCTCTGCCTGAATGTTTTTCTACCACAATGTTGCAAAATCTCTCTGCCTCAATGTTTTTCTACCCAAATGTTGTAAGGTCTCTTTGCCGCAATATTTTTCTACCCCCATGTTGTAAGGTCTCTCTACCCCAATGTTGTAAGGTCTGTCTACCCCAATGTTGGAAGGCTTACTACCCCAATATTATAAGGTATTTGTGCCTCAATGTTACAAGGATTTTCTCCCCCAATGTTGTAAAGTCTCTCTACCTCAATGTTGGAAGGTCTCTCTACCCCAATGTTGTAAGGTTTCTCTACCTCAATGTTGGAAGGTTTACCATCCCAATGTTGTAAGGTCCCTGCCTCAATGTTGCAAGGAACACCAGCACGATCAGCATTACCTCTCACATTTGCGAGATCCGGTCTCAAGGCAACAAAGATTTATTAGAGGAAATGATAACGGGCGTAATTCGTTGAGGGCTACGATGCACCAAGGATAAGTTGGAGTTCATTAAGCGTACGAGCAGCCGCACGGTTGAAGGTGATGATTTACAAGCGCACTAGCGTCCCCATGGCCTCATAAATGAAGGTAAATCTCATGTGAAATAAAGTAAACTTCTGCCTTCTCTGATGCAGTCTCGCTTATTAGGAATGCAGATCCAAGAATCTGAACCCGGAATTTTCTCCTCACTCTTTCAGTGCGTCAATGAATAATGATATTCATGTAGACAGGAACAGATGTTCTTTTATACAGAAATTCCCATCAGAACTCGATGAAAATAATACTAAAGTTAGCCGTCAGGGGCACGGTATGGAGTTTTCATTGTACATGTTTCCAGTAAGTCTTTTACGACATTCTCTGATATTGATGATTCTGTCACGCTCTAATTACTGAACTCATTTCCGATGATAATGCCATTTGTCTCGGCCACTGGGACGTATGGTGAAAACACTTAAGACCTCAAGCTTTGCGATGCGGCCAACAGGTTTAGTTGAAAGAAATAACGTGAAAAAATTATCCCGTAGGATCGTATCAACGCGTAAAAAAGGGAAACTCGCCCCGCCATCTCGCAGGTGACGGATCCAACTTACGAAATGGCAAAAGATTTCGACGCAATAATTAAATGGCCAAGCGATTCTAAATAAAACCACTGAGTTATTTTTAACAGGGGGATAATTCAGCTCTGGGGGATGTTTCAGCTGAGAGATGTTTCAGCTGGGAGATGTTTCAGGTGGGGGATGTTTCAGCTGGGGGATGTTTCAGCTGGGGGATGTTTCAGCTGGGGGATGTTTCAGCTGGGAGATGTTTCAGCTGGGGGATGTTTCAGCTGGGGGATGTTTCAGCTGGGGGATGTTTTAGCTGGGGGATGTTTCAGCTGGAGGATGTTTCAGCTGGGGGATGTTTTAGCTGGGGGATGTTTCAGCTGGAGGATGTTTTAGCTGGGGGATATTTAAGCTGCAGGATATTCTCGAGCCGCAGGATATTCATACTATAGGATATTCAAACTGCAGGATATTCAAACTGCAGGATATTCAAACTACAGGATATTCAAACTACAGGATATTCAAGCTGTAGGATATTCACGCTGAAGGATATTCAAGGGTAAGGATATTCAAGCTGAAGGATATTTCAACTGGAGATACTGAATATTTCAACTAGGGATATTTGATATTCCAACTGATAGATATTGGATATTCCAACTGATGGATAATCGATATTTCGACTGATGGATATTGGATATTTCAACTGATGGATATTGGATATTTGAACTGATAGATGTTGGATATTTCAACTGATAGATATTGGATATTTCAATTGGGGGAATATTTAAACTGGGATTATATCAACTGGGAATATTTCAACTGACAATATTTCAACTGACAATATTTCAACTGACGATATTTCAACTGACAATATTTTAACACGATATTTCAACTGACAATATTTCAACTGGGAATATTTCGATTATGAATATTTCAACTAGGAATATTTCGACTGGGAATATTTCAACTGGGAATATTTCAACTGGGAATATTTCAACTGGGAATAATTCAGCTGAGAACATTTCAGCTTGGGAATAGTTCAGTAGAAGGATACTTCAGTGAGACGGATATTTAGACACGAGCACATTTCAGCGGGAGCACATTTCAGCGGGACCACATTTCAGCGGGAGCACATTTCAGCGGGAGCACATTTGAGCGGGAGCACATTTGAGCGGGAGCACATTTCAGCGGGAGCACATTTCAGCGGGAGCACATTTTAGCGGGAGCACATTTCACCGAGAGCACATTGTACTGTAGCCACTATCGAATGTGTTATTAAGTGAGCTATAATAAAAACTCTCCTGCCTACCATAAATAATTTCAAGTAGCCATCTCACCACGTACATTAATTAGTGTTTCACAAACGCCGCACCAAATTATTTTCTTGTAGATAGACATTGTTTATTACCTTGAATATTCTTTATAAAAACACATTTTCGATACACGGCTTGCGCAACAAACGAAAACAGGAGCACAACATTTCCTGTAGTAAATAAACCGAAACAGCAGAACAATATTAACAACATTTCCTGTAGTAAATAAACCGAAACAGCAGAACAATATTTACAACATTTCCTGTCGTTAAAGAGCGTTTTCGTTTAGACAAACACACAGCGTATGTAAAATGAATTAAGCTGGGTGTAAAGAACTCAGGACTCTGGGTAGCGATAAAAGGTTAAGTTTTTAAGGTTGAGTAGATTATTTAGCCTTTTTCTGCGTAGGAATGTTTTAGCTGATGAAATGAAAAGTTTTTGAAATACGCGATGTAGGCAGAGATTCAACTGTTTGAGCATAATTTTGACAGTAAACTTTTAATGGAGGTCAATTCCGATAAATAATTCACTGGTTCACTCCTTAGAGCTTCTCCTGCGTCTCGAGCATATAAATGCACTGTCAATTCAACTAATCAGTTTCTTAACAAGTAATAAATGATGAACACAAATGTCATCATCAATGAATTAAAAGTACTTTTTATTTACACACCTTCAGTAAATGAACTTTTGTTCGTAATAAACAATTAAAATTTAACTACTTCATTGAAGCTGAAGAGAATGAAGCAGACAAGTAAATGCACCCCAGGCTATGAAACTCTAGCCTCATTACATCGAGTCTCCAATGCGCGAGTCAACATGCAATTTTGAAACAAGGATTGGCACTTAGCGCCTGGATGGAACGACAACTGAACTATCATCTACGGTATGGTCAAACAAAACGCTAATCAGAAGTATAAGTGTAATGTACGGACAAGAGAATATATTCTTCAATTTTAAAAATACCGCAAACGCGCTTTTCTTTCATTATAATGAGGGCCGACCACGGAACATTTATTGAATATCAGTCGACATATAACGACGACTTGCAGAGGCAATGTGAAGGATCTTTGCCGAACGAATTTTTTTAAACAATACATTGAATGCATAAATCGTTCAGTGAATTTGACTAAATTCGTGAAGAATCCAGCCAGCTTGTTGACTATCGGCATCAACATCAACCAAGTTTAATGCACCAACAATAAGTGACTTCCAACGTCCTCAAAGTCCATTTAATAAATTTTAGTAATTCCCGTCCTTCACTGCTTTTTAAGGACGATTTTTTCCACCGTCTTCAGGACAAGGAAAAAAATAAAATAGCGGGAAGAAAAAACCAAGCGCCTGCAATTAAAATAGATATCTTTCTTCAATTGTAAATGACCGGGAAATTAATGTAGATCTATGCATGATCTCAAACGTAAGTTTGGACACGCAGCACAGGCGCGCCAGGATGAGGCCAGCCAAGTAGGGGCCCCTCTCTGAAGCTCCGCTGCTGAGGCACAATCCCCAGGACAAAAGATATGTTAATGTTCTGGTATAAAGCTCATGAATTATGGACTGGGGTTAAAATGATAAGTCCACGTTGCCATCCAATAGCTCAAGTCTAAACTAATTAAGCCGGCGAGTCAAACTAATTTCTGGGGTTATTGCAATAGAGCATTCTTGGAGTCTATTAAGATCGTCGATGATCAGTTTCGATGAATTGGCCACAATCTAAACCACGTCATGAGCGCGAGCTCGGGTGAGCTACACTCATGCCCTGTAGCCCCACGCCCCTCTGGGGGAGGTGGGGGATGTATTCGTGCGAGGGAGGGGGCATCAGTGTTGTAATACTAAATAGAATGTATAGAACGAAGTGGAGATAG
This sequence comes from Orchestia grillus, assembly GCA_014899125.1. Lineage (NCBI taxonomy): Eukaryota > Metazoa > Arthropoda > Malacostraca > Amphipoda > Talitridae > Orchestia > Orchestia grillus. Next base: position 9,387 of record VOMN01085694.1, read on the forward strand.
AGTTGTACATAATAACTACGTATTTGGGAGGGGGCATCAGTGTTGTAATACCAAATAGAATGTATAGAACGAAGTGGAGATTGAGTTATACATAATAACTACGTTTTTGGAAGGGGTCATAGTCTGGTGATGCTGAATGGGACGTGGTGATGAAGGGGGAATGCAAATGGAAATTGAGTAAAACATAAGATTTACTCGAGCTGAGAGGATAATACTGAGGTTATGCTACGTAGGGTGAGTAAGTTAGATGATTAGTTAGTTTAAAAATTTCTACACTCTGGAAATATGATCCAAAGAGAAATAAAAGGAGGGACCATCTAGTATGAACTTTAGGAAACGTAGAATTTATACGCAGGTGTGTTCCCATATGTGATAGAAACAACATAGAAATAAGTCAAGAAAGAAGAGGAAGAAAAAATAAAGAATCACCAGCGAAGAAAGCATGGAACTAGAAAGAAGCAATGTGGGCACGAAAGATAGAAGTCCCAAAGACCTACCTAAAACCGAGTTAAGCTAACAGTGTGCCCTAGAGACGCCAGTCCCCATAACGCAGGATAGACAAACCTAACCCTATTGCTTATGGCCTACCCTATGCCCCCTGAGGGGGGCCAGAGGGTTACAATGGGTCAGCCAAGTTTTCGTGACATACCAAAAAAATTAAAATTTTTTACTATTAAACATATTTTGGAAAACCTGTAAGTCTTACGTTGACGAACTGTAAGTCCTATATAAGAAAAGCAAGATCAAACACGTAGGTAATGTTTACTAAACAATAATTTGCTTGAAAATGTTCAACCAACAACGAAAACAGGGTGGCAAATAGGTAATGGTTACAGAGTTTTGAAATCCTAGAGTGACTCAGTTCATTACCCCCAGCAAGTTAAAAATGCACAAAATTGTGTTCTTTTGTTACGTAGAAAATTTTAAATAGTCTACGTAGTCTAGGCGGGTACACTGACCGGTTTGGTTTTCAGTGAGGTAACAGACTCTGCCCAAGTAACGAGTCACAAACTTCTTATAATACCAAATTCAATGAACGCAGTATTCAAGTGAGGGACATGATCATAAAGGAACGAAAGGCTGACTTTGGTTACAGGAATATTTCCAGGAAATCCTCTATTCCTATTATATAGCTCTGTACAGGGTATTATGAAAAAAATGGAAATTTGAAGGGATTGTAGCCAATAAATCAAGATCACGTGCTCCAAATACACTATCACAACGAGATCGTCCTAAAATTGTCACAATGNAAAAATTGACCTGTTCGGCAATAATTACAATAGGACTGTTTGGCGAAAACTGAATACTTCCATGCAACGACGAAACACCCTGCCCACAGTGAAGCACGGTGATGGAAACTTGTTTTCGGGTTGTTTTTCCTCTGTAGATCCAGGACGACTCCATGTCATCAAAGAAACCATGAATTCGACCATTTGTTGCAAAATTTTGTCCAAACATTTGATACATACTGTTCAATTACTCGGGCTGAAATTAACTAAATGGGTGTTTCAACAGGATAACGACCCTAAGCACAAGTCAAAATACACTTCAGAGTGGCTCGGTAGTAAGAGGGTCAGGGTTTTAGACTGGATGGCCTTCACAATCGCAAGATCTTAATCCAATTGAAAAGTTTGGATACAGTTGAAGATTCAAGTTGTAATGAGGAAATCATCAAATCTAGCTGAATTAGAACAATTCTGAACTTTTACAAAACTCTATTTATTTGCCACCCTGTTCTCCTATTTTCGTCGTTTGGACATTTTCAAATAAATTCTTGTTCGCTAAAAATTACTTAAATGTGTTTCATCTTGGCCCTTCTTATGTAGGACTCTTAATGCTCCAAGGTATTACCAAATATGTGTAATAGCGGAAAATAAATATTGTTCGGTACGTTATGAAAATTTATTTGACCTATTGTACAGTATGATACACGTTAGAGGTCTTTGTGGTTTTGTGTCCAGTGGTGTCCAGGAACTACACTCACAACACATTGTGCTGTCCAGGAACAACACTCACATCACATTGTGCTGTCCAGGAACAACACTCGCACCACATTGTACTGTCCAGGAATAACGCCACACATTGTGCTGCAGGAACAACACTCGCACCACATTGTGCTGTCCAGGAACAACACTCACATCACATTGTACTGTCCAGGAATAACGCCACACATTGTGCTGCAGGAACAACGCGCTGCAGGGCATGAAGACGTTGAGCCACTCGGCCCCCGCCGCCATCAACATGGAGGCGTCGCTGGTGAAGTTTGACGACGATGTGTCGTCCAGTCTGTCGTCCTCCCGCTCGTCGGAGCTGGAGCGGCACATGAGGTGTGAGGGGGCCGGGGCAGCTGGGGCCTGGCCCTGGTGGCTGGGGCTGATGGTGCTCTGACCCATGTGTAGGGGTGACCCGTGACCTTCGTGCTGGACTGACCCATTATTGGTGGTGACCCGTGACTTCGTGTTGGGCTGACCCATTATTGGTGGTGACCCGTGACTTCGTGCTGGACTGACTCGTGACCCTCGCTTGTGTTGGACTGACCCATGACGCATATTTAGAGGGATCTATAATTTATATGCGTGGTCGACTGACTCATGAGCCTGATGTTGGATCTTAGCTCGAATTGCACGGGGGCTGTCATTGCACCGACTCACTTGACTCACACTGCACCGACACACTTGACTCACACTGCACCGACACACTTGACTCACACTGCACCGACACACTTGACTCACACTGCACCGCCACACTCGACTCACGCTGCACCGACACACTCGACTCACACTGCACCGACACACTCGACTCACACTGCACCGACACGCTTGACTGACGTACTGACTGGACGCTTGAGGTGTTAGGGGCAACTTGGTCATTTCTTGCCGATAGATCGTCAGAACCGCTAGAGTTGGAATTTTAGTCACGGAGTTAGCGCAACGTTATGGAGCGCCTTATCCCTTAATTAACTGCATGGTATGATAAATCTGAGGCGTATTAAGTTTCCCTCACGCGGAGAGTACGGAAGAGAATCACTTTTGACAGCTGGTGTGGTGAATCTTGCCCTTTGTCTGTGCTATGACAAGCGCTCTCGAGTTGGTTACAGTGCCTCGCCTAGCCGTCACAGCTCAGGGTTGATTCGCAAAAATTCTGCAGTGAAGTGTTAGTTTGGTAAGGCATGGCAGTGACTGTGGAGTCGGGCTCTCTAGGTGTTGGGGTAGTAGAAGTACTGAGCCTTCACTGCGCCAATTTTTATTGTACGCGGAACTGGAACAAATCTTCCGTTATTCTGGCGGATGGACTGCATTGTTTGAGGGAACTGAATCAGGTCTGATACTGAAAGCTGCGGTTAGGGCTTAACACAGACGTAGTACTTTTTATGCCTTATTTTCTTTGACTTGTTGACAGCATCAATGTTGTAACATTCTTCTTTTAGATATTTTCTTAGCTCTTGTTGTTAATGTGTGTGTGTGTATATGTCTGTTGTGCATTGTTAGTTGTTGAACTGTGTGCTTGCGTATGCATTGATGAGTGGCTACAAAAGATACGAGTGATGCCTAATTAAACTGCTCCAAGCGTGAGTGATGATTGTTTAGGTAGTTTACCCAACATGAGTGATAGTGGTGTTTAATTAGTGCAGCAACCATAAGCGATGACTAATGAATGTGGCAGACGTGACAGTTGATTGTTCAAAAGCATTACTTTGAAACGAGAAATTTTACCTACTATCGTGAGATGTTGAAAGCATTTCAATTAGCAGTTCAATTCATTTAGTAACGAGCTACTCCAAGTTTTCTGATGCTCATGCGACAGATAAGGTACGCTGCACCTCCTGATGTGATACCTTCAAGAGCGTTTCATGAGGCCGGGTGGCGGCCGTTGTGCAGCGTGACACCGTTTCTTACTTTCGAAGGCCCCAAAAAAATTGAGTGTACGAGCGAGCTGTGGTAGGGGCACCAGACACCCCGAGGCGCCGTGTGCCGTTGAGTGGAGCTCCTTGGAATAAATTCTGCTGGAACCGACAGCTGAAACAAACAACTTCACGGTTAACTGTGTAGAGTTCCTTGTTGGCTTACCGAAATGATGATTTCATTTTGTCTCTCTTGCACATTTCTTTAATGACGCTGCTTGACGCCTTGGAGGCTTTTGAAACATCAGGATGCCGTGTATTTTATTCAAAGAAAAGAGCATGCATAAATTGCAGCTGACTGAACGTACGTGCACAAAAGACCTACCTGACAGTTGAGATAAAGTTGGTCGAGTGTCTTCCGCGCATGAGGGCGGCTGCCATGCACTCTTTCTTTAGTCGATGTGAAGAAAGGGGTTCATTGCTACATTACACCTGCGCCTGGGATGACTGTTGCAAGTGTGGCATTGGTAGTGGGACGGGTGTGCGTGATGGTCATTTTATCCCTAGAAGGACCAGCTTATCACGAAATAGTGTATGAAGCCTTTCATATTTTATATACTTCTGTGCACATTTATCCAAGTTTTGAATGGAGCAACAGAAATCCAAGCCTAAACTGTATTATTTTTAATTTCCATCAAAATTTTCTGTGGTCCTGACAGGATTAATTTCATTTTTAGGCCGACCTCAGCCCGCGTTGTCCGAGGGAAACGTATAGCCGTTCTCCCAATTTATTCCACGGCAGATGTAGCTATCCATCCTGCTTTCCATCACATCACTCATCATTCATGTGACCTGATGTGGGATGCTTGTACTTGATTGGAAATGCTTTAGTTTTTGCGTGCGAGCGTTTGCGCCACCATGATTGCTTTAAGATAACGTTACGGGTGAGCAGCTGCGTCGTCTGCGCTGACGGCGCAAGCGCTGGTCGCAGCCACTCAGTGTTTACTAATCCGGCCTCTTATTTTGTTCTTGACTGACATTGGTTTGCCCTGACAACTTTTACATGCAACTTTTATTTGTTTACCTTCATTAAATCTCTTTCTAACATCCATAAATTTTGGACAAAGGCTCTTTGACGAAAGGGACTGTGATTGTCAAGTTCTGCGAGACCCTAACGTACTCCTGAAGTGCCAGAGTGACACAAAAATAATGCATGGTTAGAGACTTAACTCTGTCGTCAGCAAACTGCATGCATCGGTCATCCCTGGTAGTATTGTATCCTGACTCGCCTTTCACTTGGAACAGAATGGGAACTGAAACGAAAGAATGGGAACTGAAGTTTATTTGGTTTTGAGGGCGAGGCATTCGTAGTTCAAGGCGTACACGCAGTAGTTCAAGGACCTGGCTGTATATTTGAAGTAGGGACTAGCTTTAGGCTCTCAGAAAGGGATAGAATATATAGATTATAATCGTAATAGTAACAAAACTGATGCCTTATTTTGATGTTATGTAATAAGCGTTTTTGGTGCCATAGCGTTTAGAGTCTCCTGAAATTAGAACTAAATATATTATAAAAGACTCGGTTAAAGGAAAGGCTGGGTAACTGTACCCCGTCTGTGATTAAGAACGTAAAAGCCTCCTGGTTTTACGTGAGGCAATACTTGCGATGGCCCTCTTGTGGGGACCAACTGGGAGACGGTCACTGACTCCAGTTTCTGTATGGCAAACAGACGCCTGGACAGTTTGTATGGGTCAGACAGCCGCCTGTACAATTTGTGTGGGTCAAATAGACGTCTGGACAGTTTGTGTGGGTCTGACAAACGCCTGTACAATTTGTGTGGGTCAAATAGACGTCTGGACAGTTTAAGTGGGTCTAACAGACGCCTGGACAATTTGAGTGGGTCAAATAGACGCCTGGACAATTTGTGTGGGTTAAATAGATACGTGGATGACTTGAAGCGGGCTATGAGTGGAAATTTGTCAGGGCTATGAAAAGGAAGTTGTGAGGACTTGGAAGGGGAACTTATCAGGGTTATAGAGGGAAAGTTGCCAGGGTTGTGAAGGTGCTATAGATGTCGGTCGTAAAGGGGAGGCTGCCAAGGTTGTGGAGGGGAAGTTGTCCGGGCTGTGCAATACTTGGAGACTTTCAACATTAAGTGTGCATGGCTCCTACAATTTGTATTTCTAAATGGTATCAGCTTCTCTGAGTGTTACCTACTTTAACAGAGAAAATGTAGCACCACTTATTCTCTGCTGGGTTCAATGTACCCAATAATTATTGTGTAATTAATGTTTATTCATAGGACAGGTTGAACCTCCCAAATTCGGCTAAGTCGGAAGCCCAAGCTTACCGAATCATTTGAATCATTGTCACCGTCTCTACCCGTCGTGTCAGCTGTTGCTCTTCCTCTACTTTCCACCATCTTGTCAAGTTCAGCATGCGCCACTTGGAGGACCGTTGGAGTATTTCTAGCAGAAAAATGATGCCGGGTTACAGGAGTTGTCGAATGTCTTCATTGCGGATTTGAGAGGTTCTCCCTGTACAGCTATTCCCAAGTCATGTATGGAAGCCATGAGAAATCAACGGAATCAAATAATACAGACAGCTGTAAAAGGTAGCTCGAAAACCTGAACGGGGTCCATTGGAGAAGTTTGGTGAACGCAAGGTTAAAAATATATAGCATATCTTCTTGGTAGGCAAGTCTTGTGGCGTTCAGTCTTGCAGTTTGTGTTCTGTGTTGCCGTAGTGACAGCTCCTGTGAGACGTTTTGTGTTCTTACGTTGCTTGTGCCTTCGTGTTTTTGTTCCTGGAGTTGTGCAGTTGTGCCGATTCTTGCGATGTGTGGTGAGCCACCTCTTGTTTCCATGATTTTTTTTATATTTCTGCTTAAACTGCTTCACCTGCGTAAATTTCTAGATGGCGCCGTTGATTGAGCGTGTTCTCAGTTGCCAAAATAGTGCTCAGTTCAAAAGCGGGAATCATTTCCGGCCCATTGATTCGATCATGAGTTAACGATAAATGCTGTGTAATCTTCGCTAATATTTGGAATGTTGGCTGCATTTCAGTTGTGTTTCTCTGTTTGATTGAAACCGAATTTAGCACTGTTCAATATTCGTGTTTGTGTGCCTTTTATAAGTTTGCCTTTTCTTATAAGTTACATTACCTTTTGGCCCTTTCATAAATCTGGTTCCCGTTCCGTACAAAGCTTGCCAATAAGATAATGCCTGCAATTGCGGCAACTGACTGTCACTTCATAATCTTGAGTGACGTACACATGGCCAATGCTCAGGGTGCTGGCCATGTGCCTCATTGAGCCGAGTAATTTGGTGCGTTTTCTTCGAGGGCTAAACGGTATAAACTCCGTCCTCTGCAACGACGAGGCGTCGGGGTTTTACCCGACTCGAGTTGTTCACTTCGTACGAGTAACTCGTCGAATGTTCCATTCAAAACAACACGAAGAAACCTTAATACGAGTTTGCTCGTCCTCCCTTGGCTTCTCTCGGCACAAGCCGATCTTTAGTAAGTGCGCTCGTGTTTCTCGAACAGATGAAGTCGTCTCAAAATTGTGTGATTCAAACTGAAAATTACTAGGGAGAGATTAATGACGGATGCATTCTGCATTAGGTGGATGTTAGAATTTCGGTTTATTAAAGTAGACTCCTGCGGCATTGCTTGGACCTCAGAATTTCTTAGCGCCTAAGCTGCTGTTAACATTTAGTGCTAGTTTGTGGGTAGAAGAGCAGTACTCACACCCCAGTGTTGGGTGTTT
>VOMN01085697.1:0-15535 GCA_014899125.1 Orchestia grillus
CTTACAAGTCACAGTTCGAGTCCCCCCGCAGGTGCAGAGCTAGGGGCACTCCACCAGTCGCAGGAGTGCGCTGGAGTAGCGCTAGGTGGTGGTGGAGCTGGCGCCCTTGCCCTGTCGCTGCGTTGTCAGAGGCTAACACGGTATTGGAATTACACTCGTACGTGTGGGAGACCGAGACCAGAACACACGCACATGTAAGATACAAGAATGCACATACAAACAAGTTCCCGAACGAAAGCCAAACCATCACAACTTAGAAGTTCTGGAAGGCGCAGACATGAAAGATCTCGCCATGAAAGATCTCGCCATGAAATATCTCGCCATGAAAGATCTCGCCATGAAAGATCTCGCCATGAAAGANAAATATCTCGCCATGAAATATCTCGCCATGAAATATCTCGCCATGGAAGACACATTCGCAAGGATCGCAGCTTCTGAATCACGACGAAAACAAAGCACGAAGATAACAGCGCCAACGGTGACGACAACAGGGGCTGATATCAGGACCTGATAACAGCAGACGGTCTCACAGGATTCCCGCACCGGACGTGCGAACACGAGGCAAACAGCGGCGGCCCCGTCAACTTGGCTCGATCCCACGCGAGTCTGCGCGTGTAATTGTTGCACGCGAGTCTGCGCGTGTAATTGTTGCACGCGAGTCAGCGCGCGTAATTGTTGCACGCGAGTCTGCGCGTGTAATTGTTGCACGCGACCCTGCGCGTGAAATTGTCGCACGCGAGTTTGCGCGTGTAATTGTCGCACTCGAGTTTACGCGTGTAATTGTCGCACGCAAGTCTGCGCGTGTCTGATACCAGCTCACTTTTCATACTCACGAGGAATACGATAGTTTCCAGCTTACGCGCCATTACGGTGTTTTACAGCTTACACGCCATTACGGTGTTTTACAGCTTACACGCCATTACGGTGTTTTACAGCTTACACGCCATTACGGTGTTTTACAGCTTACACGCCGTTACGGTGTTTTACAGCTTACACGTTATTACGTTGTTTCCAGCTTACACGCCATTACGGTATTTTTCCACTTACGTATATGTATAGTACTTATTCCCAGTACCAGAACATGAAAAGCCAAGAAAATATCGCCGAGACGTACAATTAGCCGAATGATTTTCCCCACAAACCCAACGTATGACACCTCCACGGATCTATGCCAAGTGAATCATCTAGAGCACGTCTCACCTAACTGAGCACCTGCAGAAAAGGGCAACTACCTCATTAATATTGAGACACATGAAAATAAACATTTACACGTGTGTGTGAGCGAAAATGCGGGACAAAATCACCGTACATTAGATGGGTATGCTCCATGAGATACAAGTAAATGACTTAGTGAGGCAATATAAACAAGCGTTCACAATTGTGGCACAGAGATGTCAATCACCGGAGTCTGTAGAGTCGCACGATACAATCTCACTTCACACCTCTACGGCAACATAGCAACAGAACGACTGAGCAGTGTTGCCAACTTTGACGGAATGAAACTCTTGAAATTTCCTCCATTTTCTGAAAATTCAGTAAAAGTCTGTAAATTCCCAGACATTCAGCTCGGCTGGAAACACTTTCGAAGTCGCTGGTGCCCCGAAAGCAATTCCCATTCATGATCGGTTCTCCTAATTTATTCATGCTCTGCTACAAATATTTAGGGAAAGTCATTAGGGGACGCGACCCAAGTCTGCCCTGAGCCAGAAACCTGTTGAACATTCGGGGGAATCTCACAAGGGCAACTATTCCTCAGAGAGATTTTTTGGAGATTGAGAAAATCACGAGAAGCAGTTTAATGAAATATTATCACGTTTTCAACTTATACGACCTTTCCAGGAGAAGATCAGGCAAGAAAATATATTGAAATTAATTCTGAACGCCTCGTTAAAATCGAGACTGACAAAATAAGGCCGTCGTAGAGTGTGGAGCAACAGGTGAGCAGGCTGATGCAGGAGTGCGCGAGATCTTGGAAGTGCGAAATGACAGCAGCGCGCCTCAGTCGCGAGTCTGCAGGGCTGTGACGACCGAATTATTGGTGCTACGAGACTGCATTTAGCTTTGTACGAAAGACTAGCAGTAGACTTGTGCATGCATGCAGTAAGACTACGTTTAGCTTTGTACGAAAGACTAGCGGCATCGTGATGAAACCAGACCGTATGGTTCTTTTGGTCGCTGACGTTAATTCACAAAAAAGCTTCTTCACGAAAATGATTACGAGACCTTAGGTAGCAATTGAGGCACTCGTGACTCGTCAAAAATTCACGAGGATCTTACATCGTTTCCGACTTCTGATAGCTTTGTAATTAACGTTTGTTACTTGCAATTAAGGCGATTTCCTGTATTCGTAAGGAAGAAAGGCTATTGATTTTAACAAAAGAAAATGATACAATAAAGTAACAGGTCATTTTATTTTTTGCTATCTCGCCTCTAAATATTTGTCAACGAGGAAATTTAAAAAAAATTCTCATTGTTTGAAATTTCGGCTCAAACAATTTTTGGCTCTAAAAATTATATGGACTGAAGGAAAAATAAATTTTAGATGGAAGCGGGGTTAAAATCCGGTACATATAATTGATAACACACCTTGATGAAATTATCAAAGTCAAAATGTAATATCAACCAGGAAAGCAGCAACTTAGCTGCCTCAATCCTTGTGAGAGAAGTCAGTCTCATGAAGACACTCAAAAAAGTTCACAAACTTGACAAGCAAACAATAGGTGAGAGGTTTGTGCTGTTGACACCATGTTCCAACACCTCGTCATCCAATTGGTTGTAATAACGACCGTGCGTGCCGTGTGTGGAAGTGCACCGTCTTGCAACAACACGACCTTGACAACAATTGACTCCGGTTTTTAATGCAAATTGCTGACTAATTTCCAGACCCTTATTTCGTTATTTCAGCTCCTAATAAACTTTCAGACCACAGAAATTGAACTTCTCGTTTCCTTCCGATGCACACCCCAAGTGCAGCAAGAAAGACGGCGTCAAACTTAGACTTTGATCCCACGACCAAAATAGTTAAGAACGATGAGCGCGAGCGAACATGTACGGAAGCGCTTCCAACGGATTCTAGCTAACAAAGTGAAATTATAAAACGAAGTATAGAACTTTATAAATAAACGGCTTCATTTCCGTGAAACAACTTTCACACAATATTAATAGTATTTTTCCGATTACATCGTATTTGGATTACTTGCACGACGTTTTATATGTTCCGAGTCAAAAAATCTGGTTGGTTTGAGTTGGAATTAATCGGTTAGCCAATAAAGAGCCGTCGTTGCATAGTCACCTAACGGACGTCATGAAGAAAGCTAAAGGAGTCTCAAAATATCCAAGGAAGCAAAAATTTCAGCTCTACTGTCAAGGAAAATCGTACAGAAAGATTTTTGAGGACTCTACCGTTGATTCAATTATTCGTAAATTTGAGGGATATGGCCCGACTGTATGGTAGCTTGCGAAAGTCAAATGATCCGCTGAAGATTGATCGTCTATCGCTTCAAATTTTAACGAGCAATTTAAAATATAAGCCCACGACGATTAGTGAAGAGTTTAAAACTCCCCTGGAAGCCTCCAGGACTGAAGTAAGTGAAAGAACCATCAATGGAAAACTTCACAAAGTTAGATCAAATGTCTCATGGCTCGTAAAACTTCCATGATGCCCAAAAACAACGTTGTAAGTCTAAGCTTCGCAAAAGAATACTTGGAGGAAGGACGAGCATTTTGGAAAACTGTAATTTGGTCTGATGAAACTAAGATTGAACTGTTTGGTCGTAACTCCGCTCATGCGTGGAGTCCACAAGGAAGAGCCTATGAGAGTCATAATACCATCCAATGTGTGACACACAGAAGCGGCTGTAAAGTGGTTTGGGGTTGTTTCACAGCACATGGCACTGGTGCATTTCATGTCGTTGGTGAGAAAATGGATGGGCCATGTATCGTCAAATATAGGAAAAGAGTCTCATTCCAAATGCGAAACATTTATTCTTAAAAGACGGAAATAGAGATTTTAGCTCACTATCCTAAACACAGGACGAAATTAGCATCCGAATGGTTTTTGAAGAACAAAATCAATGTTCTCTCGTAACCAAACCAGTCCCCGGACCTCAGTCCTATCGAACACTCTGGGGAGCACCGAAGAAGACGGTTTCATCAGAGAAGTCCGATGGATCATGAAAAACTAAAGAAAATATGCATAGAAGAATGGGCTCTTATACCCCCACCATTTTGTGAACGCTTAGTTTCATCACGCGAACATCGTCTCCGAGCAGCAATTGCCAACAAAGATTGCGCGACTTCATATACTGAAGAAAGGAAAATGATTTGGTTGGATACTTATGTCATGCGCGATGTATGTTTTGCATGTATATGAAATCATAAAGAATTAAGAGGAGAAATTTTGTTGAATTATTTCACTTTACATTATAAAATGTATACTCTGTGTAAGTTCTACGAATATCGGCTAGCTAGATGTACAATAAAAATGAAATCTCATGAGTGCAATTACGTGTGTCCTCCATTGAGTGTAGACTAGCGATGCAAGAAAAACCTAACCACGTGGAAATAAAGTAAATGCTATAGAAACATACTCACGAAAACAGACTAGGTCGAGAGAAACTAACATGAACGCAGAATATACAAGGTCAATTGATAACAAGCAGATAAGTACTAAAATATGCGCAAATGGAACACACATACATATATAGGTCCTTACGTATTATCGGGAGGACTTTTGATTTTTACTTTTTCTTTTTTTTGCACAGGGTTTGTTGGTTAGTATGAAGATCTTTGATTTAATAAACGCGCACTGAGGAAGAGGCTGTTGTGTTCCTTCAGGAGAAAAGTATCTTGCCGGCTGAACGAATCTGTCCGAACAATCACAAAATGAAGCTCTACTTTGGCTCGCGCATTTTCTGGCAATGTAACGTCAAGTCATGCAAAAAGAAGGTGAATATGCGAGTGAACAATTGGTTTGCCGACAGTCGGAATTACAAATGTAATGGTTAGGTTAGGTTAGGTTAGGTTAGGTAATTCCGTTTTTTTTAAAGGTCCTCCCGATAATACGTAAGCACCCATATATATATACATATACTGAAGAAAGAGATGTCACAGGCATGTGTTTTCATTTTACGCGACTGCGAGAGACGCGCAGAACGGAAAAGCGCGCTCCAGAGGCGGTGCTGTTGAGGACACCGCCACAAGTTGACTCTCTGACTTGCCCAGTTTTGACTGGATGCTGCACACAAAAAGAGATTTAAATGTGCAAGTGTTTGGTGTCGGGCCCGCAAAAAAATTAAAGACGGAAAAAAGCAAAGATGTGAACGAATACATCACGTGGCCTTTGAGACCCAGAGATGTGTCATAAAAAGGTAAGGATTCACCTTAATTAAAATTAAAACAGTACCGCTAATGCTATGAATTGAACAAAGGAGGCAAATCTTCAACAAAAGAGAATTTGCCTACACCGGAAGAAGATTTAATCTCAAGTACGAATATTCCCACTCAAACTCAGGCATGCGAGTGAAAGAAACTGTTCAAGGTTCACCGCTTTTTGGAAAGCAAGCCGTTAAAAACTACAAATTCATAATCTCGAGCCGCGTCGCACTTTAATTATTTGTTTATTTGGAACAGCAGTCAAAGAATACGAGACCGAGTAGGGCCATTCATAGCACCAGCGCTTCAAGCGACCGAGCTCTGCACCGTCGCACGGAGCCGTGATTGCTTTCATGTGGGTGCCGCGGCCGCCATGACTTCATCCGCTAGGACTCGTTCCGTGCAAATTCTAATGTGCCATTTCTCATCCTCACAATAAATTTCTAGAATGATGCAAGGAATTGATATTATCAACCGCGGCTAGCTGGAAACGGACTGACTCATTTGCTTGCGGTTTGTAAAGTTATAGAGGTTGTTAGGTAATAAAGAAAGATGTTTAGTGATGTTTTCAGGAAATACTGATGTTCTGTAACGAGTTTGGTGAGGTTGTTATGTAGGGTTAACGCTCTATAAAGTATTTGGTGAGGTTGTTAGATAATTTTGATATTCTGTCAGCGCTTTGGTGAGATTGTAAGTAGGGTTGATGCTCTACGTGATGTTTGGTGGTGTTTTTATGTAGGGTTGATGCTCTATAAGGTTCTTGGGGAAGACCCAGGTACCAGAAACTGATAATGATTCAACCATCAAAGTCGACCACACAAAACACAGAGACTTCTACAGCGATGTTCATTGGCCCTCTTGAACGTTGATTTGTCTTCCTTAAAATTCAGTATGCCTCGATGTGTCGGCCCATAGCTTTGTGTTCAATTTCAACCCCACTTTCTGTTAATGAAATGCTCTAACAACAACATACGATGTAGTGACTATGTTGTCTAACATAAACTTCTTCAAAGTCATGAACTGATGTCATTTTAGGCTTAGCTACATCTGTTGCACGTTTTTTAGGAACACGAACCAGTCCTTGTAGACTGCCGATTCATGCAATATTTTATCACGGGAACGCAGTAATAGAATATGTCCTCCAACATTTAGCTAAGTTAGCCTTGCATAGACAGTTAACCCACCGCGACTCAGCTCTGCATGCATGTGGTAACGAAATAAACAGCATGCCTTAAAATAGCCACTCGGAGCTTAATAAGCGATTGAATCTTAACGACGAACGAGAAAAATATTTTCAGCTCATACAGAGTTGAGCGGGTTGATGAAACTTTCACTGCACGAAGATGCCTCAATTTCAGCTCACGAAGTACAACTATCCTGTTTACCCTAACGTCTCGCCACACAAACCAAATGTCACCGTGCATGGATCAATAAAAATCAAGTGTGGAAGCCGCGGTTTGTTGCACTCACTCAGAAAAATCTTGACTTACCTTGATGTGTCATCAACCTTCACTCGCCAGCTCAGTGCTGCAGCTGCTGTTGACGTGGGAGGGTGGGCGCGGCAATATAATTTAATCCCGTACTAAATAAAACTTTAGGAGTAGCTCTCGAAAAACGTGTCAATTCTGTAAAATGCATTAATGAATTACTTCGGAGGCACATTTTTGCCTTCTTGACGGGTATAACTGAAATGATTACGACGCGTAGGATCCGCAACGACAGGTTACGTATACTTGGGTGGTTTGTGCCAGTGCTTGGACTCATTCGTAGTTTTTATTCCAATTTATAATTATTTTCAGAACAGTTATTGGGTGATCAGAGTAAGTGGAGCTTTCGAGTGAAAACCCGTAGACTTATGCCAAGAAAATCTCTAGACATACTTTCAAATCATAAGTCACATGATTTAAACAAGTGTGTTAATATATATTTATGATAAGAATAGACGACTGTAGCACTACAATTATAGCTATGTACGTGCTCGCTGTGCGCAGCTACGCCCCATACTCTAAGTGTTACATTTTAGATCAGTTATAAACGGGGATAAACCACCGTTGCTCGATAGATTTATGGGGTCCTAGCAGTGAGACTCAGTTTCAATTTCACGTTCATTTTCAGTTTACGTGGTCAAATTTCCTGACAGCTAAAATCATAAGAATAGTTCGGGAAATTTGGCAGTGTTGTATCATATAGCGTGAGGGTGTCATATACGATATTTGGCAGTTTTTTCTTCGCATATGACACCCTCGTGCTATGTTGTGGTAATTTCTGGCACAGAAAATACAAGGAAACTTCATTAATTCCGACACAGCTGACATACAGCACATCTTTAGATTTTCAATCTCTTGTAACTACCGAGGCGTAAGTGAAGGGAGCCTCAAGCTTCCTTTACCAAGGAAGCACTCTTGGATATGGCAAATCTATAGTCTCAGCCGGGAATCGAACCCTTACTTCCCACTCACGAGGGGCACATGTTGCCATGGGCCGCGACCCGGAAGGCAGTGCGATAAATAAGGCAACAGGTTGAACGAAGGTCTCCCGACAGTGTTTGCGATCGGGACCCAACTTAAGCTAAGTTAGTTTATTTAATCATTCAAGATTAAATTAGATTGTTAGTTTCGAAACTCCCAACCCACATGAAATGTAATCCAGATAGAGCGAAAAAAATGGTCCATTTACCATGGACTGTAGAAAATGTGGAATATATATAAATATATATGCACATGCGTTTCTAGGGAAGATCCCTTCCATAAAGAAACAGAAAGTTAAGAAGAAGAGAAAGAAAAGATGAAGAATAAGCAGCGAAGAGAGCATTGAAACGGAACGAAGCAAAGTAAAGTGGACACGAAAGGTACAAGCCCCGCAGGTCTAGCTTGAGTTGAGGTAACAAGATTTAATCATTCAAAACTGGTCCCTAATTACAAAAACTTGTCAGTTATTCTATTCTTTAAAATGAAGCGTCAGCAAAGAAGACGTCTGCCAACGTTTGGGTACGTCAGCCGTGCATACTAAGGGTGGTAAAAACTATATGTTTCGAATTCAATAATTCCGCAGTAAAACATTACACTCAATGAACCGATGCAGAAGTGTGGTGTAGCTGTTAACACGTTGACTCCGATTCTCCACACAGGTAAAATTACATGTCGACAAATATATCTACTGTGAATTTAAAAATGAAGGATTTTGGTTTCACAAATTTGGTTAATGTATTAATTTTCTTTCTAATCAGAACTAGCTTGTTCGATTGATGGACACAAATTTGAAGAAAATTCGAAAATTTGTATTTATACATGATAGTGCTTTGGTTACATTAGGTTAGGTTAGATGACCGCGTGTACCATATATGACCCACTTCGGAGTCAACGTGTTGAAGAAGCCGCGGGCGGCGGCGCTCGCTGGCAATTCACGCTGACGTGAGGGTCTTTTGTTTCAAAATTTACTTAACCACAAGCAGAGAGCACATTTGTAGAACATTTCCCTAGCTGGTTCATTTTCAGTGCCTGTCCATATGATAAAAACAATGAACCTGAGTTCCATTTGTATTAGGTGGAAGCCCCCCAATAGCACCCTTGACTTCGATACATTGCGGTTTTTCTTCATTTTTTCGCGACTGAATTCCAACACACGGAAAACAAAAATTAAAAATCTATTTTAGTATCCACTAGAAGTGAAGGCAAAATAAAACGTACAACTACAAGAGACGCCACACACCTGACGATGGAAGGCCTCCAGTTCCGTCGCCTGCGTCTCATCCAGTGAAACTTGTGCTTGATTAACTCTCACAGTCATCATATGTGGACGCCGTGGTTATTGCATTCACACGGTCGCAGTCGATCACGCTGACCGTGTGAATGCACCGCCGCCATCCGGGCAGCGTCCGTTTCCAGGTTAACCCCGCAACGAATTACCCCGAAAAGGCCGGCGGTGCATTCACACGGTCTGTGTAACCGACAGTGACCGTGTGAAGGCAATGACCACGGCCACGAGATATCTCGGGATAGTGCGTTAAGGGGTAAGAAACTTTGTGATCTTCATTTTTTGCAGACTTTTCTCTGGCAAGAAACACGGAAACAAAGGAAATTTCAAGTCGTAACCTGTTTGCGGTCACTGCCCAGGTGGCCGGTGGTGCACTGAGTCCTTAAGGTGAGCTGAAAGTATTGGACCAGCCTGAGGGGATCTCAATGTAAGATCAAATATCCATGTTCTGTGGAATTTCAATGGAATTGGGCAGATCGTGAAAGCCTTAGAAAATTCTACTAGGTAGAGACATGACAAAACTGCTTGGCAGTTTTGTCATGTCTATTGTCTATTTTTGCCATGTCTATTTGTCTATTTTTGCCTGTGGCAAAAATGAAACAATTGCGCAGTTCAAACTTGAAACTGTCCGAAGTTATATCCGAAGCAGGGAAGTAAAACTCAAACTGAGGCGTATAAATGTTTAATCATCTTTACACAAACAGATTTAATTCGTGAACGTGCGCAATAAATACATACTCATCAATCAATTTCTGCTCAGAAACAGTCGAAGAAATAATTACCGAATAATTTAATTAAAGAGTCTTCTAAATTATGGAGATTGAAGAAGTTCCTGAATAAGATTAAAATAACAGTCTTTAAAATCGCGGCCTGCTTCCATGGGCCGAAATTAAAAATCGGACGTACAACCTAATGGGTGAGCACTGCAACGAAAATATTTTTAGCCAAAATAAAATTTAAATATTCACCATCGCTATCGAAAAATACGTAAGGTTAAATTCCATTCCCTTACTTTTGACACCAAAAGAAAGACGTGCAATTCGCGGTACAGAATACACACAATAGAGCAGTTAAATTGACATCTATCAACCAGCTTCAGCGATGAGAGAAACCTAACCAAATTCTGCTGAAAAAAGTCTCGCCATATTTTGACGCAGACTCAATTTTGCGCAGTAACAATGTTAGTGGCGGTGTCTACGAAGTACCTTCTGCGTGGTTGTGTTGACTAGGAGGCGGTTTCTTGCCAGGGCAGGTGAAGCAACAGAGCGCCCTGAAGATACTCCAAGGAAACTAGGGCGACTTAGGAAGGTAAAATTATAGCTACACTTGCATCTCTTCCAATCAGTAAACTTAGGCTAAACCAAGAATCAGTACGCAAAATTCAACGGAACTCGGGGTTTGGAGCAGCGAACGTGTGTAAGGCCGTATCTAGATTGCAAAAATATACTCTTAGTGCACTACTTAATACACAGCAAAAAAACATACATGGCATCAAAATATTCGTACTGAACTTACGTGCAAATTAAAACGGTATTCAATTTAGTAAGGGGAGGAAATACTTTCAAGCAAACGAATTAACAGCCGACATCGTTGTGCAGAGTTGGCCATCTCGGGCAAAGGCAGCCGGAGTCTGGTGTGCAGAGAAGCGTTCAAATTCGTCAACGACTACGCTAACCCACGGCGTCTCCTTCGAGTCCAAATTCACAGCAAACCGTTCTGTGAAATAAATTTCAGCAACGAGCCCGAGCGCGGTTTCGCATGAGACATTGGCTTAACACAATTGAAATCAAAGTTTTCAACTTAGCGATTATAATTTACATAGATACATTCCAGATTACTTGGAAACCTGAACGTAAATAAACGATTCATCATCACAAAAATTTCTCTATCTACAGTCACTAACTTTCATACAATTTTATCAACTGTCCTCAAAAGAGGGCGCCGAGTTAATTTACAACAGAGCCGCTGTAAACGGTGAGAAGTCCTGTAGAGTCACAGGCAGCACGGCCACCACAAATCAGGAAGCTTGAAGCGAGCAATGGAAGTCAATCTCAGACACCAGTTCTAGATCTCACGTGCTCAGCTCGAGACTGTGCCTAATGTAGTGAAGCCGTGAGACTTCTACATTCACAAATGGTCAAGCGTTCAGAAAACTCCAACAACGAATCTCTTAAATTCTCCCCTACAATGCACAAACGCATTTTACCGGTCATTTGGAAGAGTAGTTGAAACGTGAGCTGAATATTTCTTTCAGAAACAGGCGTAGTGTTGCTGGGTTAGCTATGCATCCCAGAACGTTTACAGTCAAGAAGCACGTAAAGTGTATCCGTTTCTTGTATCAATAACAAGATGCATCGCACGCATTTCGTAGGGACGTGTCCCCGAGGTCTAATACTTTCACGCTAACTCGGTCAACGCTGACACTAGGCAGGCGTCTCGGTGGTATACGTACGAGCAGCACTGGACTTCTACTCGACACATCAATGCTGCAGTAACACTTGAGCCAGTTGGAGCAAGAAATTTAATTCAAGGATACTATAATTTAAATATACAAGTTTGGGTTTTGTAGCGCAATTGGCAGCGTGCTTTTCATTCATTTCCCGGGTTCGAACCCGAAAGGAGTAATTTCCTATAGGAATGGAAGATTAAGCCCGACATTCGCAAACTGCGGCACACTAGTGTGGTTTGGGACAGGGTATCATAATTTCTTCCAAGAGTTCCAAAGAATAATTTCCAGAGTACAAAGGCGGCACAAACAAAGGTCATGACGTTCGCTGATGTACAACTTGGACTCCTGCTCCTCAAACACAATGGCGTGAAAATGCACAGCAAAATGATGAAAATCAACATCAAAAATAGACAACCGAAAGCAAAGCCTGCCCGCTCCAAGGGCAGGATATGAAATTTGAACAATTACCGTGACAATACCGGCAAATGAAACGAAAAGTTCATTTCTGCATAGCCAGGAATGAAGTAAAATATATTGCAGAGACGGGAATAAAGTCGAACATGAGCCTGTGTTCAGAGTGAAAAATTGCGATAATCGTCACTGATGACTCCTGCCTAGGCCACAAAGCAACAGCAGTCCAACAGCAAACTGTAATGGTTGTTTCGGTACGAGAAAATCCTTTAAATAACACAGCAAAAAGACTCCACCGTTAAGTTGTTAACAGAAGTAAATCAGTAGCTAACCTTTTGCTTCATAGCTTATTTCGTTTCGCGTGAATTTTGAAATCGAATGAAGGTAGCGAACATCTCAACAGTAATAAACCTGTTCGTAACTCTAAAGAGAATAATTCCCAGAACACATTCAAGTTCACCAACAGAACAAGAACATATACACTCTCGTGCTGCTTCGTTCTTCATAAGAATACATTTCGAAGATGTCGAAAACATGCACTTCTTTGGGTACTGAGTACTTCTTGTCTTTTCCAAAGCTTCGTCTCATGAGCCATCAAGTTGCCGTCGTCGTAAATTTAGAACTTACTACAACGAAGAAGGTGAGCTAAAGGCACTAGGTAACGTAGCCCTTGTCCAGGACGCAATAGGCAATCAAGTAGTAACTAAATAACTAGAAAAAGTAGGTGACGAGAGTGACGGCTGAGCGGCCGCATCTAGGCGACACGCGCGTGATGCGTCACCGGAACCCTACATTAAAGGTGAATTATGATAAAAGACGACGACTCAACACATGAGAATCACCAGAGACGTTTTCGGTCGTTTTAAACTTAGGTCCCCACTACGCTTGCTTAACATGGACGTCGCTGCTTCGGAAAGGCCTACCACTACGATAAAAGTGACTCCTACCTTACAATCGCTATTGTTGGCTGTCATTAAATTAGTTATCACTGTTCATTTTTAACTTGCATTACTCGCTATTCACTGCCACACGCACACAACCTCGCTACCCAGGCACAGTCCATCAAACAGCTCGCGCAAATGGGAACAGCTTTTCGTTACTCCGAAAAGGGTATCAGATTTACCTGATATTGTTCACCCGACAGTGGACATCTCCATGCACTGGAGATCGAACGCAAAATTCGCCCTCGCTTCACACTCAAAATTTGTCCGCACTTTACACTCGACATTTGCCCCACTTTACGCTCGACATTTACCCCACTTTACGCTCGACATTTACCCCACTTTACGCTCGAAATTTACTCCACTTTACGCTCGAAATTTACTCCACTTTATGCTCGAAATTTACACCACTTTACGCTTGAAATTTACTCGACTCCAACCCCGCAGCCGCCACTCCACTAGAGGAAACGAGAGGAGCTGGAATATCTCTTGCTCATAGCTTCGGACCCACACGTCCGAATCTTCAAACGGCAAAACTTCGATTGCCCTAAAATTTGATGCCGTTTTAAACCATTTCACTCTCACCATTATCACCTTAATTTTGATCCATTTACATTGAACAGCATTACTTCGACACCCATCACTTCTTTCGAACACGAAGTGCTGCATAAATATTGTCTACAGGATGTGGATGTACTGAATTGGAGGCGGTACGTGGTCCAATACAAATCCGATTTTAGAAGAGGAAAAAACGAAGAAAGAAGAACAAAAGGAACAGAAAAGCCCAAATTAACTTTTTCGTGTTCAAAATAAGGCCAGCGACTTTCCGATAATTTAAATCGATGATGATGCATAAATGATCCATGAATATTAAAATCAATTCAGCAAATATGGTACGTCGGTTCGGTCCACGGGAAACATCACGGGAAAAGTAACAAAGTTAAGCTTATCACACGTATGAACCAGGACAGATTCTAGGAACGAATTTAGTTCAATTTTCCAACGAACTCGACACATTCATGACGAACCTAAAGTTTGTTGAGGACACTTCCGAGATCTCTAGGGAGAGACGCGCGTAGTCCCCAAATGCGCCGCCAGTTGAGGGACCTCTAGAGACGTACGATTATATTAATAGATTACTAGTCAGTTTAGAACTCTCGGCACGCATGAAATGTGATTCAAAGGGAGGAAAGAGAAGGGACATTTAGTACGGACACCAGAGAATGGGGGATATATGCAAAAAAGTATGTCCTCACCCACGATAAACATCAAGTTAAGGATGAAGAGAAAGAAAAACCAAAATTGAGATAGCGAGGATGGCATGAAGATTGAAGAAACAAAGTGGGCACGAAAGATAGATATCCCAAAGACCTATCTATAGCTGAGGCTCTGAGACGTAAGACTTCATGAAAGAGTAATGTCATCTAAAACAAACCACTGTTTGAAATCTGCAACGGCTTCATCATCCATACATTGCAAGCGTTCTCAAGACAAAAGCTACACGAAAATTTGCAGGCCAATTTTTACTCCGAACTTTATTACATAAAAATAAATACTGAGAACAAATAAAGCCCCAAGCGAGCGTTAAAAAAGATTTGACTATGACAGAATTTTGCCTCAAAATGAAACCGTTTCAGGCGTGATGACTCTACACAAAAGCAAGGGCTAATACGCCACCTTTCGCACGTCACGACTTTCACCTTGGACCATAAATTCTGGTGGAACTCGATACTTCTGTGGAGGTATTTAGTTCAAACAAATGAGCGATGAGAACGCGCAAGTTCTACAGAACGAAGTCCCAAAATTGGTTGAATTAAATGTGGAAGTGAGTGCTTGAGGCTGAGACTGTGGACACCGCCGCAGTAATGTCACAAATCTGCAAGGTGCGACTCGCGACGCCTGGCAGCCTCATATGCAGACCAACAGCCGCCAGCTCGCGGGGACCTAGAACGAAGCTCCAGAAATGTGACGCCAATTAAGGAGAAGGTTAGGCGTATCATGGGCGAGCATACATATAGGAAACCACCCCAGCTAACTGGACAGAAGCCAGTATCGAGTTTGGAGAGCGTAGCAATGTAGTGAAATTAGGAGTATGATTTTTTTTGGATAATGAACTTTAGCCAGAGAATTGGAAGCGCGCGAAACAACTTAAATATTTGACGACTAAACTTTCACGGGTAGAAAGCTCTCGCTTGTGGTCTGTGGTCCTAGAATGGGATTACTTTACAGAAAGGTTCTCGAGAGTATTCGGGAGGTCAACAGCGGAATGTTACAACAAGCCCACCCATTCATCAGAGAGATATAGGCGACACTTGGGGCACTTGAGCATGACACGAGGGTTAAAAGGAATAACGATTGGTTTAGTAGGTTCCGCTGGAGGCGTGACATAGTAGAATTTAAGACAAGCAGACTTAATTCGCGAACGGAAGAGCGACCAACCCATACATCGGCACTTAAAACGAATTTGAACGCGACCTCAGTAAGCAGCAGAGTTGTAAGCGTTCAAGTAACCTGCGACTGATTGCAAATCACATTTCACTACGTTTACGGATAATTTCAACGATATTGCCCTGCAGTTAAGTGCCCCTCAATTTACCACACCGTCTCG
>VOMN01085702.1:0-22787 GCA_014899125.1 Orchestia grillus
TCAAAAGCAATACCGGACAACTCATCTGATCTGATCTGACTGGGGGCCGAGGGAGAATGTTAGTTGAGAGAAGATAAAGGAATAAAGGTGATTTGAGGCCTGGAAGAAGGAATGCTAGCCAGTGTTGTGTCTGGTCTCAAGTGCTTCTTAGTAAATGTATGGAAGAAGAGGAAGATCATGGACGAGTTACGCAAGAGAACCGCTTGCTACGTGAATGATTGATGAAGAAAAGGTGATGATTGCCTAAAGTATTCGGCTGTTGCAAAAGCCTCAATTTAAATTACATTTAATCTAAATTAAACTTTTTTTAAAGTTTAAAGTTGCGTTTGTTGTGCAAAGACTATCNCTGTTTTCAATTATCTTCATCTTATCTGTAGCTGGCTCTTTCCTCTCTATCTGGGTTGAAATGCTTATCTGCATATAATTAGGGTTGGCATATAGCTTGATCTTGTCTGCTGATTATCTTTGTGTGTTCTTGCTTTGTTGTATCAATTGAATTTTTTTATAGATTTGTAACTACTTGTTTGTGACCTCCTTGTAGGGGGTTACATAAGTTAAGATGGTAGACTTTCTTCTGATGAACTGTTTTGTTGACTTGAAAGGGAAGGATGAGTCTAATAAAGAGTTCTAGCTTGAAACTCAGATAGCCAATTTGAATGCAAGTGTTGTAGTCAGATGATATTTTCAGGAGTGATCCTATAAGTTATGCAGATACCATTGACTCAGTGATTCAAGAGACTTAGTTCAAGAGTAATTAACGCTTTAGTAAACAAGAAAAAGAAAACAAGATCTATTTGATTCAGAAACTGAATGTACAACATTGAAGAGGACTTGTGCTTTGTCATTTTCTCATGCCAAAGTGGCTACCTACCCAAGCAGTAAAACTATCATTTCAAGACATGTGTACCCTTCTTTTTTCTCTCAGCTGCTTGAATCTAACAAATTTGTTGAAATCTCTAAAAAAAATGACTGTTAATCTCTTTGGAGTAACTCATGAGTTAAAAGAAGTGCTTAATTAAGCCTATTTTAAAGAAGTTAGGGTAAATAAATACAGAAATATAATTCCAGTAGAGTTCAAAATGGCTTCACCATCAGAATTTGCAAGAGTACTTCAAACTAAACATATTGGAAAATTTGCCACAAAATGTTACAAATTTCAGTCAAAGCTTTCAGAAAACTCTTGTGTAGTTATTGGACCCAATGACTGGAATACTAACCTTGAGCCACATAGGCTTAAGGTATTACTTTCTCTTATCAAATGTTACAAATATATTGCTTTAAATATTGTAAAATTGCTATAGTTTGTGAATGGTAGAATTAAAATCTTCCTAAGTGTTAAAATAGCTTTTGTTGGACAAAAAATCTAAAAATCTCAGAAAACATGTTTCATGTAGTTCTATTTAGACCTTACTCTTTTCCCTCTACTGAAATGTTAAGAATGTCAGCATCATGGTTATTTAGCTAGTGGTTGTACATCTGTGAAGCACTGCCTTATATGTTGTGGCAACCATACAAAAGACAATATGTAGTGCTGTGGTTCCTTGTTATGCAAATTGTAAGGGACCTTTTGTGGCAAGCTCTAAAGAATACCCTTTGTTTAAGGACTTTTTAGAGATCAGATCTTTGATGAAAAATAATATTTCCTTTTCAGAGGTATGCAAAATTTTTTTCTCCAAAACCTATTTAAATGATGAGCTACCTCCTTATGGTTTTTCTTCTGAAAATATGAAAAATGGCTCAAAGTAGTCATGAGTCCTTAAAATTGGCTAGTGATATGACTGGGTTGGATTACCAGATTTTTGATACTCTAACAATGTCCAGCATAATTATTGGTTGTAAACCCTATGCTGCCTCCTTGAACTCTTAACCAAATAGAGTTGTCTATGCTTATGTTAACCAGTCACAGGGGCCCTATTACATGCCACACAATGGTCCAAATATATTGTAACCATGATGAGCAAAATGTGTTGGAAACTTGTGATGTTGAGGTGGGGATGCTTTAACAGAGGAAGACACCATAGATAATCTTTGCTATTCTGTCATGAAAGGCATTAAATCTTGCATGCAATCTTTGTTTAATAATTTCTTTACTTGATTAGGTAACTTTATAAATGAAGTTTTTTCCTCTAATATGACTTTGTAAAATAAATATCTGTTACTTTTGGGAGTGATAAGGAATCATTTTGAACAGAAAATAGACAGTGAATTTCATGACTTGAAAGCTCTCTATGATAGACATGATGCACTTTCTGATAATTATGTATTATAGGATAAAGATGTCTCCTCTAAGCAAGCTGGTAGAACTAATGGGACAAGTAGAAACTCTATGTAGATGCAGTGTAAGAGTGGTTTAGAGTATATGATTAAGTATTTGGTTTTGAATGTAGAGAGTGTGAATGTGAGAGAGAAATCCTAATAAATATAGTTTATGAGCAGTATGCAGAAATTCAGTAGTGTGGGAGAAGTTGCTGAAGGTGATTTGGGTATGAGCTATTTTACTCGCAGGACTGGATAAAAAGTGTAATTTGATGGTTGTTGATGCAATGATAAATTTCTTGATAAGAGCATGGAATAAAAGGGAGAGATAGACTTGTATAAGTTGTGTTGACCTCCCAAACAGGTGATTTTTTTTGACTGACTGGATTACCCAGCAACACCCTTTTTTGGTCATAAATTGCATACAACTCCGAGTACTCTGACAGAGAAATATGACAGTGTAATACTCTGAGCAACTTCTTGCCAGGGCCAGTTAACAGCCAACAGGGCAAAAGTTCATTTCAATTTCAAGTTGACAATTGCTTGAATCATAAGACTGTTTCCTAGTATTTAAATTTTTTATGTGTTATAAATAGCATTTTTTATATCACAGACTAGATGAGCTAAAGCTTCAACTATTTTCTTAGCTATAATACATAGTTTTAGTATCAATATACTGGCTTGGCAACGAACAGCATTAAACTTGAATTTACTTAAGTAATAAAATTTTTTGTGCATAAAGAAATAGATTTTACCAGACTTCTTTGCATCACAATGGGTATTTGTTACTCTTGTTTTGGAGGTTCCTCTGGCAGCGCAACGGATGAAATTTCTCCGGTATGTCAATAATTATTCACTACACTTTGTATATTTTTAATTTATATGGGAATGGGATTTTCATGCATCCATGATAATAATGTTTAAAAAAATAGCTCAAGTGTTCTTGTTTAGAATAGTTGTAACATTTTGGGCTCTGTTAATTTTTATTGTCATGTTCATAACTACATCATGTTAAGTATCAGATAAAGTTTGTATTGATACAAAAATTGATATTGATGCATATTACCGTTAGATAAGGAAAAGAGCATCATTTTTGAGATGCCCAAGTTTTTTTTGGCAGTTGGCAAGTCCATATTTGAATAGCTGGTAAAATATTTTTGAGTGGCTATAGTTGTTATTACAGTTTTTAAAATAGTGTGTATAAAAATCTGTGAAAATTTTTAGCTATACCATATGCTATAAAATTTTACTGGAACTCTGTAGCTGATATTACTGAAGATTTCCATACATTTTTACTGTGTGATTGACAGTTAAACTGTAGTCTTCCTTAACTTTTTGGTAATTGTTTACTTCATCTAGGCATTATCTGCAAACTGAGCCACTTACTCCATAGCTGAGTTTAGTCTCACTGTATAGCATTTTTGTTTAAAGGACTGTAATCCAGAGCTACTTGGGATGATTTTCAAAATTTGTAGTCAATACTATTTATGATTTGTGTCATGGTTAGAGTCATTTCGTAAGTTTTTGTTAAGCCTATGAAATGGTATACAGGAAAAAATTGTAGCATCTATCTGTAGTTTTTAATCAACTGTAATTCTACTAGTATGACCATACAGTCACATCATCTGTATCTGTTTTTGATGTTAATACAGTAGAATTACAGTTAAATCAAAAATAGTGTCTCAGCTAGCACCATTATTTAGGATAACCCAGAACATTTGCAAGGACAATTTTAAAAACATACTTTAAAATTATTTTTTGGCATTGAAGATTATCTCTTACTCAGGAAGTGATCATAGCAATGTACACAATTGATCTCTAAATTTATAAATAAGGTTTAAACCTGTTTAATTTTTAAAATTACTGATGTTTGAGAACATCCTGCAATGTTGAAATTTAGTTTTCTGCTTAAAGAAGTGTGTTGGATGTGATTGATGTATTGTCTGCAGCTCATACAGAAAGTACAAGAGTCATAGTTGTGATTCAAACAGGATAACATCTCAATTGGAAACATTCAATTGTTTTCCATTTGGCTTTATGTCCAGAACTGATGAAAATATGAAATAAAATTTACTATGCTTGTGTATGAAGGTAGAAAGTGTATTATTGATGAACTTGTTGAATTATCTCATCTTTTGCAGGGCTCATTACCAAAGATCAGCAAATAAGGCCAATTGTGACAAAATTCATCCATCCCTTGTTTTCTTCTAATCAAAAAGGGGGGGCTTGTTTCATGCATATACCAGTAAATACAAATGACCTGGAACAATGATATAGATTTTAGTTATTTTATGGCAAAATAAGTTCATATTATGAACAAATTTTTAAGAAATATGTTGTATTAAGTGTCCCCAAGTTACCCTGGCATGATGTCTCAAATTACTCTGGCTTGTAGAAAGGGCTGCCATTTGTTATGAGAGATATATAATTTCTCATAATTGGGTTATAAATCCAATTCCTCTACTTACAATATCAAAACTCAATGGCCTTTGACCTCTTAAATTTTTCTCCCCAGACCTTGTAGGACCCACTTCGAAAAATATGAAAATACTAGTAGATGTGCCTTGCCAAAAATGGCGCTAAAAAGGATGTTAATTTCTCAAAATGCCCTCTTATTTATGGTAAATTTGACATGAAATATTCATATTTGCAGGATCACTGATACAGACTATCTTCTCTGACAGTCTTAACTGATTAGTTAAAAAGAAATGCGGACCTAGGAATTTTCTCCTATCTAAATCCTTAAGAGCGTAACAAAGAGTTGGACAGACCAAAAAAGCAAGCAACACTGGGCTATTATTATATAGTGGGATAACTTCACTGAGATTTTTTTTGTGTTTTAATATGGCAAATAATATGGCAAATATGTGATGAAAAATTTTAACCTTTATTGCCAGAATTTTCAATTTTAGTAATTTCATATACTTTGGGCATTGCAGTCATCAGTATGCTGTGTGGAACATTGCAGTCATCAGTATGCTGTGTGGATTATTATTATTATTATTGGGGTTAGACACAATGCACCGGCCTTGAGGGCTATACCGCATCGAAAGAGTAGGGACCATTTAGTATGGACTTAGGAGAACGGGGAATCTATGCACAGGGTGTGTTCCCACACAAGATCCCCTGCGCATAGAAACAGCAAGTTAAGAAGGAAGAGGAAGAAAAGACAAATAAGAAATAGCAAAGAAGGAATGAAAACGGAAGGAAGCAAAGTGGGCACGAAAGATAGAAGCCCTGAAGGCCTATCTAAAGCTGAGGTTGCCTAGCGGTGCTCCCCTGGGGGCACTAGTCCCCATAGCATAGGATAGACAAACCTAACTAACCTACCTCTATTGCCTATGGCCTATCCTATGCCCACTGAGGGGATGCTGTGTGGAACACTGCAGTCCTCAGCATGTAGTGTGGGGTACTGCAGACCTCCATTTAAGAGTCATTAGTTGTCCATTCTCAGAAAGATTTTTGGAAAATAGAGCCCATATTCAGAGAGATGAGATACTGCTAACAGTTGATGCCCACAGTTGACTAAAGCCTAAAATTCTCCAATGACCAAAATTTTGGTTATTTTCTTGACTTTCATATATAAAAATAATGTGAATCATGATGAAAATTTGTTAGATATAACAATGTGTATTTTTTCCTTTCACGGAGGATTTCCAAAATTTTAATGCTCAGGATAAAATGCATTTAAAAGTTTTTTCCTTTGCAAATTTAATTTCTTCCAATTTTTGCCAGTCTAAAACTATATGCAACAGTATAAGAGCAAGGTTCATTAATCTTTTACAGCCCAAAAGGACGATAGATACATAAAGCTAAGCTAAATTTTTGTACAAAGCTAAATACAGCCTTATCATCAAAATAATTTGGGTTGTTAAGGGTTAATTTGACAGGATTGTGATTACCCATTTAGAAATAAATGAATAATTTCTATGCTAAATTATTCATATTTTATAATGTGAACAAGTTTTTAGCTTTCTTTTGTATGCCTTACTTTGTATTCTTTCATTTTGTGTACCTACTATTCTGTTGATATAAGACACTGGATTGCCATACCTGTCCTCAGTTTGGTAACTGAATTGTGCTGTAACTTTAGGAATTAATGGAAGAATATCTACATAGAGCTTATTTTTCCTAGGTCAAGAGGTTAGTATTTCTGTGCATAATAAACAAGTGTTAAAGTGGGGGTTTGCCATTTGAGACTTTCAAGTCTACAGTTGACTCCTGGGAAAAATCTCTATAGATTTATGGGCCTCATTTTTTTCAAAAATCTTGGGTGGAGAGAAAATGATTGAGTGTTGAATTACACTCTGAACTAAATGATATATAAACTTTTGACCACTCAGTATTATGGCATGAAACTTTGCAGGCAGAGATGCGTGCTAAGCAGTTAGCAGCTGCAGAGAAAAGGGCGCAAGACAATGCTAGTAGAGGCATAGGCAACCAGGCTAAAGTTCAACAATGGCAAAAGCACCAGGAGAATTTAGAAAAGCGGGATCAAGCACTGGCGAATACGGGTGGCAACAGCGATAATCCTCTCAGGGTAAGTCCTGTATTCTTGTCAGCTCTGAAGTATATTTTAGATGTTTTCAGTATCAGTTTAACTTAGTAGTAGGGACTTGTAGCTCTTGCACTCCTGTACTGTATAATGATGAGAGCTTTGGTGCTCGAGAACTGAGACTTGTCTCGAATTGTAAATGATGTAATCTTTCCTTAAAACTTTTTTGTTTTGTATCTGGAAAAATGAGAGAATTTAATTTCTTATATTTCAAATTTAATTCACATTCGAGGATTATCTTCTTTATGACAGAAATAGCCCTAGTTGATGTACAACCAAACAATAGGCATAGCAAGAACTAATTATTCATTATTTGCTGACTGAATAACTTGTGTGATTTTAAAGTCAATAACAAATGTAGAACTAATATTCTTGGTAAAGTGCAGCACTGTATACTATTGAGCATCCCACCATCTTGATGCTTGCCATGTCATTCTGAGTTCAGTGAACATTCCATGTAAAATTGATTAAATGCTTCCTTCTGATGAAATTTAAATACAAGAACTATCATTCCATGTTAGAGATGCTCTAAGTAATACTGGTATGTTAAATTAAGTTTGTTTTTCCTAACTAAAGTTTTGGAAAGTACTTCCAAATGCTTGGGAATTGCAGTACAGAGGGGTCCAAAAAAAGTGTATTCCTGTTTCCACTCTTTGTGATTCAATAATTTCAAAATAAGAAGACTTGCACATACTAATCTCATGTGAGTGTTAGGTAATTATTAAATTAGCTGTGCAAAGGTGGTTCAATGTATGAACTATCAAACAGTGCATACATTTTTTTGGACACATCTATACAATCTATCGATCTACCGCAAATTTATTTATTTTCAGTGGCAAGTGAACTAATGGAGTTTGTAGGCGCACTGTGTACCGCTGATGGCCTTGGCTCTGCCGATGACTTCGTTCTGCTGTGGTTCGGTTGCGTCAGCATCGGCATTTCAAAGCTATAGCAGCCGGAGTCGTTTCTGACAAGTTTGGTGGAGTCACATTTAGAGTTGTTTGATATTTTGGTATAGCTTCAGATAGAGATAGCGTTCCTCATTTGCAATCCTATTTGGGCTTGCATCCCTATTTACGGAGTGATGATGTTCACTGAGAGTTGCCAGTCTGTGTTGTGTGTCTTGCCTCTGTTGCCATTTCTCTAGGGAGTCCAAATTATACTGAGGTTGGAGCCTGAGGTTGGAGGATAATGCGACTCTACTTGGGCCCTCTTCCAATTCATCAACTTAGGCATAAAGTGTCAAGGAATTGTACTGTATTGTGATGAGTATTTGAATAAATAAGACTTAAAATAATGGACGGGGCCCATCCAATGATTAAATTAACCATGCGCATCTGAATAAAGTGGACATATATTATTAGGTTGATGATACATATTTGAATAGGTTAAGCCTAATTTATTAGATAAATGTCTATCTAAATGAATTCCTTTTGAATTTTGGGATTAACAATGCTCATTATAATGAGCTACACCTAGTTAATAGATTATTTCATTCTCTGTCATAATGAATATTCACAGGTACTTCGATGATTATCTTGCCTCTTCAGTGGGGAAAAGTACCAGAGTTCCCAAAAGAAAGAATTGAAAGATTTTCTAGTGAAGTTTCCTC
The DNA here is from genome assembly GCA_014899125.1 of Orchestia grillus. NCBI lineage: Eukaryota > Metazoa > Arthropoda > Malacostraca > Amphipoda > Talitridae > Orchestia > Orchestia grillus. The sequence continues at coordinate 8,424 of VOMN01085702.1, forward strand.
TTTTTGTGTCTCAGATGGTAGCTGATATGAGCAGGTTGGTGACCTGTAGCAGTCAAGAAATGAATTAGTTTTCTGTGTTTTTTAATGATTTATGTGTGTTTTCTACTGAATTTATGAATTTTGTAGCATTTATTATGTGATTTGTTTCTTGGATGGTATCTTCCAAAATTTATAAACTTCTACTTGCAATGATTATTTCTTCTGTTGAATTCATGTAATTTTATTTTTTTCACTAAATCAGTTCTTCTCCATTCGACATCTATATTAATTTGTATAGGGTATACGTTTGTGTCAGGTTTGATAAAAATGAAGGGATTTAAACGAAGTTTAGGAACTTTTTGAGTGTTTAGTGAAAAGTAATTTGGTGCTTTCTGTACCTGAATCAAATTTAGGTTTCAAGAAAAAGCATGTCTTCACAAATTCGCTGTGCATGCCATCTGCTTGCTCTTATTTGGGCTTGGAGATGGCGTGGGTGTATGAGATGATGGTGGTGTAGAAATTTTTTGACATAAGTAAAAGTTAATTTAAGTTATCAATGGAAATAGTAAAACGATTAAATTTTAAGGTTAGATGAGAAACTCGCTTGAAAGGTTCAAACGTATTTGAGAAACACAGTTTTATCCACCTTGTATCTCTTTACTGATATTTTAACTTAAAATTAAGAGGATCTTATTATTCTGTCCTGTGTCTTCATTTAGGTGCCGAGACTTTTTATATCTCGCTATGAATTGATACTTTGTAACAGAATGATGATGGGGTAGATAAAGAGCACATTTACTGCTCTGTGATTCATTTGCACTGCGAGGTAAACTGCTGTCCATTTTCTCACCAGGTGAGGGACAGACTTTTACCGGGGTGAGGTCATACTGCATAAAGCAAAGGTCTTAAAAGTGGGCGACAGCGTTTTTGGGGAATTGCGTCTAATTGAAACTGGTTAAATTTTTACTAAAACTTTCAAGATCTTAGGCACAGCAGCGGATACTTGGGTGCATGTCTAGGCTCGGTGAGGAGCTGAAGATTCATGGAGGGGTCACTGGACTTAGCAGTCAGGATAACCCTTTACTTTGGGGACAATGTTTGTCATCCCACTTGAGGGCACGATGAGGCAAACAGTCGACGATTAGTCGACAGTGTGCTCTGAACTTTTGGCCTTGGAGGTATTAATAAAATTATCTCTTTGATCTATCAACTGACACATGTGTCGTGGTTGCCGCATTCACTCGCCACTGTCCACCACACAGGCCGTGACTGCACCGCCGTACATCTTGGCATTGCCTTGACTGTTAACCTGTAAAAATATGCACATCGCATCTGCGTGACATGAAGGGTATTTTAATGTGGATGTTTCCAAAAGCTTGCTAGTTTTAATTAATGACTATTGTTAAAATTACAAGTATCGTACTCGACGTAACGTAAACAAAGTGCGTGCATAGTGCTACTCATTTTTTGTATAGAATGTAATTTGGAAAATGTCTAGGTATACTACGGTGGTTTGTTGTTAGCTTCTTTCGCTTAGTAGGGAAGAAGTCACGAGCTACGTTGTTTTTGATGTACATACATTACATGAGTTCACATATTTAGTTCAACTGCAGTTTTGAGATTTTAAAATTTTACCTATACACAAGTCAACATTTTGCTCTGATTTTCTACGTTGAGGCACACAACTGTTGCCATATCTGTGTCACCACTAAACTTTATTTTTAGCATTAAGGAGCCAAAGCTAGAGTATGATAGTAATATATTTCATGTTTACTAGCTGTCTTTTTCTAGAAACTTTTGAGTCGTCAGTGATGTAGGGTTAGGAGGTATGTCAAATCTCTAGTCGCATCCTAGCCGAAAATAGTTCCTTCTGCGTGTATTTTTTTAATGACATGTTCTGCCAATTTTAGGTTTGGGAAGTTTTACGGTGACCGCTTGGCGAGTCGTTAATTCTTGCAATAAAAACTTCGCGCTCTTGGTGTGGGTGTAACTAAGTTTGCAAACCCAAGGAGCAATTGACCCTTTACTGCCAAGTCCAAATATCAAGTCACGCGTTAATTTAACTCTGACGCTACTTGTACATTACTTCAACAGGCTTAAATTCATCTTTCAATATCTGGTAACGAATGTGATACGCCAGGCATTTCTGCAGTTCCCCATTTTTTTATTTGAACACTGAATCAAACACGTGTAATGCGAGACGAAGAAAGTGGTGCGTGCACTGTTGGATATGAATTCAGGCCGTAAAGGGTTAATTGAGGAGCTACGCAGCGATCCTCGTTGTATGTGCATGATTCTTGAGCTCTCATGAGTGCAGATGGTGGCCGTCTACTGCACTGTACAGAGCAGTGATGGCAGTTCACTGCACAGTGTAGAGGGTGGCAGTTCACTGCACTGTGTAGAGGGTGGCAGTTCACTGCACTGCAAATGGTGGCAGTTCACTGCGCTGTGCAGATGGTAGTCGTTTACTGCAGTGTGCGTTGCAGACTTGTCGCTCCTCAACGGAGTACAAGCAAAGCTAGTAGGAGACAGTTGCTCGCCTCAACGTTTCTGTCTCTTGACTCTTACGTGGTTTTTCTATTTTGTATTTTTTCACCCTTGCGGTAATCTTAACCCTTGATCGATCAGTGGAGCTATTTATTCATGTTTCATAAGACTTGCACAAGTATTGCGTTCAACGCTAAGTGCAGTTTTATCACAAAAATAATTTGGTCGTTATAAGGTTACTTGAGGCAAAAGCATGGTTAAATGTGACATAATAATAATTGGGAAATAATGCAACCGTGTGTATACGTGTATGTTGGCTCTTAACTAAGCAAAAGTTTTATTTGTGTATACACATCGAAATGAATTTATTCATTGCTTCAAGAAGAAATGGTTCTTTACCTACGCCTATCTGGTTGAGAGTCGTCGAAAATACATATATTTCATGTATTATATTTATAAGTTTCTCTTTTCGTCCATTTGGTGATATGATTCAGTACTATTACGTTTACAGTTAAAACATTTATTCAGCGTCGTCATAACTATATCTACACAGCCGGCACGACAGGTGATGTGGCGTTCCATTCACTCTTTTCACTTTCATTTTCAGTCGATGACTCGATCTTGCTGTGACGACGTCAGAAATGCTCGAGTGTGTGCGTTCCAAATGATGCACTTCTGCGCTGTGGGGTATGCTAACGCGACGTCTTTCATTGAGGTACAGATTTGGAAACCATTTCATTCTTTTACAAAAAAGAGTTGATCATGTTGGCTGGCCCCAAGTATATTTCTTTTGCAGAGTTGTTTCTGTTGTGAGTCAATACACCGCTCACTGGCACTCAGTGAGTCAATACACCGCTGCCACAGACGTGTTCACTTACCGTGTGTTTTCCGCCCCTCAGCGGGAGTGGGCTCAGAAAATACGCGCAAGCGTCCGTGTATGTAATGTCTTATGTTTGCTTTCTGATTTTAGAAGTCTAAAGTTTTAGTTTGCCTTCCCGGTCGAAAGACTGAATTCTGTGTTCAACTTTGGTTGCCTTTTGATGATCCTATTGTTCAAAGATTATTGAGGTTATTAATAAACTTTCTGAAAATTACTCGATTTTATTAGCGAGTGAAGACCGCGGCAAGGTCCCTGATCTGCACGAGAACACCTACGGCATATTTTGAGAGAAGTTGAAACTTTGTATCATGAATTTGTTCACTTGCAAGACGTCATTAATGTCGGCAAACTACAGACAGAGCATGTACGAGGCATGCATGAGCTACAAAGAAGCGCTTCCAGGTCATCGGGAGGAGGGGGGAAATTCCTGCCTTCGCTCCTACAGTGGACAACTGCTAGACAAATGTGCTCCAAGTACTTCAGCGGGTGCACTCCAGGTATGTACGCTGCTATCGGGTATAAAAGTTAAAGCCAATGTTGAAGTTCTTACCAAAAGCGTAGAGGGCACATGGAAGAAAACGAAATACGAAGTAGAGAGACAATAATGAACATTACTGAACTAAGCGTGTATTCAAATGAATTGTGGCTACACCGAGTGTTACGGACACATCACACCTGTTGAAAGCTGGGCTACGATCCTCGAAGTGAAATAACTAAACTGGAACAGAAACGAACGCAATCTATTTGACAGGCTGTTGGACAATACAGTGTACAGTAACGATGACGAGAAGAAAATCATGCCGAGGACCAGGCACCAATCCATGAACAAACCCAAAGAGAATAATAAACGTACGAAGACTCCTCGTACGAAGAGCAACAAAGACTCCTCGTACGAAGAGCAACAAAGACTCCTCGTACGAAGAACAACAAAGATTTCTCATACGAAAAAAAAATTTGCGCTGTGATTCGTCAAAGACAAGTACGCTTTATTTGTAGATACGTAACAAGAAATACGAGGACAATGCCATCCGTTATAAAACGAAGTTCACGCCAGCTTCTCACAAGCAGTGCTGCTGGATCGGTAGCAAGCCGTCAGGGCCTTTCTCCAGATTGATCTAGTGCCTCTGTTCCGCTAACGAGTAATTTTAATGAAAGAGAACATGGCACCACCATATGTTCCACGTACGAGCACGAAATGGTAATTCAGGTCAAGAAAGCCACGAAGAAAGACAAGTGCTGCTTGCCTCATTAAGGGGAAAGGAAGGCAACCGAAGTGGGAGTAAATACATAGCGAGCATTGATTTAAAAAAAAGTATTAGCATTATGCCTTAAGGATAATAAGTAACATATATGATTAGCAAGAATTATTAACATGTTACTGATATTCCGAATGATAATTAGTAACAGAATATCCTAGATATATACCTAGAGATGCTCTAAGCGAACATTGCTTTGTGCTTTGGAATACAAACTAACGGTTTTCAAAGCAATAGTTATATATTTTGAAACTATCTTGAGCACTGACTATAATTAAATTGAAATTTTTCAAAAACACACAATGCCTTAGTAAGAACTAAATGGAAAATACTATTCGGAATTCTTGACAATATTTGAAGCAGCAAACAATGAAAATACTTTTTGCTGATATTTTAGGTTCATGAGTTACACAAAACTTCACCACTATAACAGCCTCAGCGACAGATCAAGAGGCGTGCAAATGGGGACTGGTAAGTACGCAAACAATATTGAAAACACCCGCAATTTTTCGCAAGCCAACAAGGTAAAAAATGAAGGTTCGACCGACCAGAATAAATCTGAAGCCACCGTAGTTTACTACCAGCGCCCACTTCACACTGATAGCGCCACTCCTGAGCAACAGTGGAGCATGAATTTTAGGGCACACACTCCATCCAGTGACTGCCGGGGTAGGGGGAGGGAAGGAGGTATTTTGCATAATACCTCCCAATCCTGCCTGTGTCCTATTATCTTCTACTACCTGTATCATCTCGCAAGTAAATAACAATAATAGGCTAGATAAAAATGGATCAATACTAAGTTTTCTTCAATTATTTTGTTGCAGATTTGACAACGGCCGCTGACCTAATTGGTGCTATGATGAAGATAGAACTCTTAAGCCTTAAGGTATGACCCTGGCATTCTTGCAAAGGTATAGAGTTTTATCAACAGGGTTGGTAAAGTGGCCAGAAAAATGAATTGAGACACACCAGACAAAACAAAGTAAAAAGACAGCAGTGCAAAGAGGTTGGGTGCACAATACGTTGGAAACGGGAGAAAAAGATATTGCATTAAAATAATTCATAGGAGATTTCAAGGTAGCAGGTTCAGCTAAGCGAAGCTAAGGAGACACACCTTAGATTAATGTGCAGTGTAAAACTACGCCAAAAAGGGTTGACTCCTTAAACGTGAAAAGGACCTCCAGAATCATACACGCCTTTACACATTTCTCTGGTCACAAAATCCAACGAGATTGTTTCGTTGAAGCCCCGAAAGATGTACTAAATGTTCAATAGATATTTGAGAGTCAGCCTAATGTACCGCACGGCCTCTACATGCACGAAAAAGTAAGAGAACCAAGAAAAAGGTATCTATCACACGAGCGTCAAGAGGAAAATATCAGCCAAAAAACATTCAGGAATGAACACAACCTCAAATTTCCAATAATTTTCAAGCACAGGACCATCTTAACTGGAAGAGTTTGTACACAAGCGATTATTAGTCAACTCTATGTTGGAAGTCGGAAAGGATAGCTGTTTGCATTGTCATAAAATATTCAAAATAAATACATCAGATTTTTCCGTACTAGCTTTGATTTAAAACTAAAGAGAGGAATAAATAGCTCAACGGTGTCACGTAATTGCAGCGTCGCAGATGATAAGTAGGTTAGCTAGGGGTTATCATGTACCGAGTATGTACTTAAAAGTTAATGGGGATGATTAGCCTATCCTAGAGGAGAAGAGGAGGAGCACAAAACTCGAGGCATTCAATTATTTCCCGCTGTCATAGCATACATTGAATTGAAATTCGTTCAACGTTTCGAGTTTATACTGCTTATTATCTCCTCATAACTCGATCCACGATTGACAATTTGCACAGCGTACAATAAAGTGCGATCTCGCCATTGAAAACATTTACGTTATCCTGCAGTCATCATGAAGCCAAACTCAGAACTGACATACTAATTTCTCTTCCCACGGCAGCCAGCCACATGCCTCACCTCAGCGCCCCGTTTCCTGGACACACCAATTAATGATATAAGCTACTGAATTGAGGGAAGCTTACGACTTATTAGCCACAAGGACGCCTCCAGAAGACGAGGCCTTCTCGGAGTCAGCAGTAGGCGGAGGAGGCTCTTGTCCGCGCACTCTGATGTTGTGCTTCTCGCGGTATTCGTTGATTTCCTTGCCCTTCCTGACGAGCATCTCGTTCATGTTCTCCAGTAACTTAGTCAACTGAAAAGTTAAATGAGTAATCAACTGCAAGGCTAAGCAAGCAATCAACTGCAAGGTTAAGTGAGCAGTCACATGAAAGGTTTGATGGGCAAACAACTGAAAGGTTTGCTGGGCAAACAACTGAAAGGTTTGCTGGACAAACAACTGAACGGTTTGCTGGACAAACAACTGAACGGTTAAATGAGCAATTAACAGAAAGGTTAGATGAGCAATCAACAGAAAGGTTAGATGAGCAATTAACTGAAAGGTTAGATGAGCAATTAACTGAAAGGTTGGATGAGCGATCAACAGAAAGGTTAGATGCTCAATCAACTGAAAGGTTAGACGAGCAATCAACAGAAAATTTAGGTGAGAAATTGACCGGGCAATTGAATGAGCTACTTACTAGATCAGTATCTTATTTTATTTTCCTTTATTATTTAGCACAATTTTCAAAATGAATCATGTAAGTAAACCAATTTGAAAATTTATTTGCAGTTGAATCAATGTCATTAGTACATTGCTCTATTACTCACTTATTCTTTGATGATAAAAAATTTGCCACAAACCATTGTGAGGTAAGGATTAAACACAATTAATGCTCTTCACATACTACTGATTAGTCTTTTGACATAGCTGAAGGACCCCAGTTTTAACACATTGACAATGTATGATGAGCTGCTATTCAGTCCTTGCAAATGATGCCAATTAGGAATTGTTTTACTGCATCAGTTTTGCTTGTGGTAATAAAAACTAAGGTATAAAATTATAAATAAGATATGCATTGTCATGTTCTAAAAATGCCACACTTGATACAATCGTGTGCATACTTGATACAATCATGTGGCCATCATTTGACACTTCTCTGTGGACCATAACAGTACCATTATGTAAGTGGAGAATATTAATATTTGTACCAGGACACTCATCAAAAATATTGAGTGATGTGTATGTGCACCACTACTTGGTCAACATGTTAAAATACTAGTAGTTGCACATACTTCTTGATATTCTGCAATTTATTTTCAACAATGGTATTTAACAGAAAGTTAATAGAAGCTAGTGCCTTTGTTGGAATGTTTGATTTAGTTAAAAAAACAAGTTAAACAATTTGTAGATAAACAATCTCCAACCTCATCCTCAAAGAGAATTCTTTAATTGATTCAGTTGAAATTTATTTGTTCTGAATTCAGGAACCCTGAATTACGAATTATAGCCATTATACTCAAAATTTGTTTGAAAATAATTTTGAGTAAAAACTTCAAGTTAACATGTGAATTTCTAGCTAAAAAAATAAATAATTCTAGACTACTCTAGCAGAACTATAATGTGATTTTCACAATCTTAACCAAATTGTTTGTATTCTAATAAAGTTATATTGAATTTTGAGTCAAGTGACGTTACAAATTCGATGAGGATTTGTCATCTAAAATGAATTCAGAGCATTTTACTCAATATCATAGGATTGTTTACTGTAATTGACTTGTGCAGCTAAATTAAAGAACCCTAAATCGGAGCTACAGCGGATGCATAACACAGGAAAATCTTAATGATAAATGAAAATTTTTATATTAAAAATCCAAAACATAACTTGCAAAAAATTGTTCTACTTTCATAATCTACAATAGTAGTCAAACAATATGTTCTGATATAGTTTCATTGAATTTCAAATCATCCAATAAAACAGAAAATTTTCAAATTTTCTTTCAAGATGCAAAATCACCAAAAACTCAAATTTTATGGATTTTTTTGTCAAAATTGACTCGTGCTGAATAAAGAAACCCAAAATTAAACTTAAATGCATTGTATCGCTAAATTTTGTTTAAAAAGTGTTTGACAGAATTCTTAAGCTCATGAAAAATTTTCAACTAAAACCAGAACTCTAGACAACTCTTAAAAAATGTGATTTTCACAATCTTTGGCAGAATATTCGTATCCTAGAAATATTGTGTTAAATTCTGTGTAATAAAGTGAAATTGCAAACACTTGCAAAATGGCTTACCTCATTTTTTCATTCAAAATTTTGAAAATATACATCTTATCCATTTTTAGTGAAACTGACCTGTGCTCAATTGAGGATCCCAAAATTCAGGTTCTGTGCATTACACCTCTGAATTTTGTTTCATACAAAATCTAAAAAATCTTAGTAAATCAAGAAGTGATATCCCATATTTTGATCCAGCAAGAATAGCAAATGGAGTTGATAATTTGACATTTCTTAAGAAGCCCTGCCTCCCTACGGATCTTAAACAAAAAGACTATAATAACCCTATGATGATAAATAATTTAGCAATGAGACCTTATTTAGCTTTGTATGAAAAACTAGCAGCAGCCTTGTGAAATGGCCCATATAACATCACTGCTCCTCAGCGAGGGTTTAAAATGTTGAAACTAGCAGTAGCCTCATGAAATGGCCCAAATAACCTCACAGCTCTTGAAAGGGTTAAAAATTTAAAAACTAGCAGCCTTATGAAATGGCCATAAAACATCACTGCCCCTTTAAAGGGTTAAGAATGTAAAAATTAGCCACCATCCTTGGAAACAGCAGAACTGCATAACTCCAGAAGACACAAACCTGATCTCTGTTGTTAGAAAGAGCTGGTGTTACTTCTGCCACTGTTCTCTCAACAAGCACGCCCCCCACCATACGGAAACACCTTCTGTCATCTGATACTTCAGACAATGTCTCCAAGACGACTCTGAAAAAAAGTTTTGTTACTCTTGACTCAGACATAAAACCTGACAAATAATACATAACTCCCTAGACTCATATGCACAGGTAGAAGAGAAAATGTATTTTTTGCTACATTGTAGGGTACACACTATAAGATGGTACTTGTTTACCGTCATACGGGGTTACTCGGGACACCCGGGATAACTCAGGATGAGTGGCTCACACTGCAGACTGAGCATTACAGTGCCCAAAAAAGATTCTTTAAAAACAAAATAAGGCCAATACATTTTATTATTCCTATCATATATATGGCTAAGTAAACATTTAAAACGATTAATTTAAATTAAAAAATCAAGAAAAAAGCTACATTTTTCTATTTTTTTTCAAGTTGATTCTACTACGTCTGGAGCAAAAAATCTAAAAGGTCAAAAACCATTGACTGTTGATATTGTAAGTAAATAAGTATAGCTATACATGTAGAACTTAACTACCAGAAATTATCTACCTCTCAAAAAGAATGGTCGCATTTGAATAAGCTGAGGCAATTCAGGACACCTTGGCAAGGTAACTCTGAACACCTAACAAAATAGGGTTAATAAAAATTTATGTACATTATGTGAGCATATTTGTTTACCAAAAACAAATGATTATCTTTGTTCGAGGTGATTAGTATCTACTTGTATTAGCATTACAAAAGCCTAGCCCTTTAATCAGGAGTGAACAACCATAAAATTAATTTTACCCTGATTTGTCTCATTTGCAAATCTTTTGCACCAAACCCAATGAAAGATGAGTTAGTTTGGCAAGTTCATTAAAACCACTTCCTCCTTCTATCTTCATACACAAGCACTACTATTTTCCAGACACATTTTTATTAATTCTGGATTATAATGCCAGCCAGGGCATTGAATGTTGTTGACTGAAAAATTGCCCCGTTTAAATGGAAATGTGGTCATGTTTGAATCAAGATGTTACCACAATTGAACAGGAATTATGACTAATACACTATCTTCAAGAGTAGTAGGCAACATATCAACCGCATTTGATATATTGAAAACCAAATTAACAGCACAATATTCTTAAATATAGGCAATTTAAAAAAGTTGAAACATTCAAAAACTTTTTCATCAATACAGTGATAAATGTTGTGCACTGCAATGATCACCTACTGATCCAGAGAAATTTCCAATGTAAAAATATTTCCAAGCATGTTTTCGAAACTTTGTTGTCCTGAGTTGCCCCAAATGCACTGGCTTGTCAGGATGCTATGCTTTCTTTTATTATAAACTACAGACAGTAGCTATTTCTTTCCATACACCAGTTCATAACTCTTACAAAACCTACATAATGATTTTAGATTTGATGCAAAAATTGTAAAATAATAACAAGCTATAAACAGAAAGTTTCCAACATCAATCAGAACAGCTCGATATGACAGTACATACTCTTTTTGGTAAGGAGACCTCTAGAACTAAAAATTTCATTTCAACTGAAGAATAAAAAAGAATAAAAGTAATACTGGACACATTTTGACCTGCAACTATAATTACAGAACAATTGCTACAGACTGTGGCATACAATATTAATTCCATGAAAAATAAAAAGTAACAAATAAATGAAATAATTCACATAATAGTTGAATTTTTATGGATGAAAAGGAAGTACTTTAACTTTGATTCAAAAGCACAAGGTGATGCTAAAAGTATCTGCAATAGTAGTAAGCACAGCATCGCCTTAGTAGCTTGGACCATCTTGCAATGAAAGAGAATAGACCACTTAGTATGGACTTAGGAAAATGGAGAATCTATGTATAAGGTGTGCTTCACACTGGAGCCCTTGCACCTAAAACAGCAAGGTAAGAGGAAGAAAGAAAAAGACAATGAATAATTGGGAAATAAGGCATGGGGATGGAGAGAAGCAAAGTGGGTATGAAAGAAGTCCTCTGAAGGCCTAGCTATAACTGAGGTAACCTAACAGTGCCCCTCTAAGGACACCAGTCCCCATGGCATAGGAGAGATGAGCCTATCTAACCTATGCTTATGGTCTATCCTATGAATTCTGGAGGGATAGCACAAGATGATATCAAGTGCCTGTCATTGTTCACTAGTCTACATTGTTACTGAACCATACACAGGTTAATGACAGCAAATTACATCCACACCAGCTAATGATGATTTCTGTTTTTACAAGTATACTATATGAAAATGCTGTACAGTTCCTTCCATCAGATAGCAATTACCATAGAGTAAACAGACCAAATATTTGCCAGGCCAGGCCCACTCTTTAGGGAATGCACCATCAAAACATTTCTTAGTATGTGCAAACTGTTCTTTTCTTTAGCTTTATAATCATACTAATCAGCATTATATTGAGTAATTTTCATGATTCATCATGGAATTTTATTATTACTAATACATATATTTCATTCAGGTAAACAGAACCTACCCATGCAACAGCACATGCATGGTACAGACCCAGATGTAACTGCTATGGAATTGGCTTACAACAGTATGTAATGCAGCAACAAATGGAAGACATTTAAAACAATCTAGAAAATGAGAGTCATTAGCCATACATAATGTCACACAGAAAATCCTAATGCCCCTTGTATATTTCAGCAATTCACTTTCAGGATTTTATTTAATACAATAATAATTAACCTTTCACTCCAAATTGCTACAACCTTAATTTTTTTTCCAAATTCATACGTAATTTTTTGAAGCCTCAAGATTACTATCTGGCATTTCAATCATTAGACTTGTCCACACATATAGATGATATTGAGAATGTATTATAAAGGTTAATAATGAAAATGCATTAATGAAAAACAAAGATATAAAAAACATGTACATTAACATGATGTATTGAAAATTATTTTTTTAATTTCAAAGCAATAGGTAGAGCAATGAAAATACTAGTATTCCTTAATATCTTGCACTAAAAAGTACTAAGAAAAAATGTCTAATTCAATTTACCCTAAATACATCCATTTTTACTGAATATTGTATTTTCACAGAAGTTCACATGCACACACCCAGAGTCTTCAGAGATATTACTTACTTATGTTCATTAAGATCTTGTTCTAGCTCCGTGATTTTAGAAACTAAGGAGCGCTGCTCGTTGCGCAGCTGTTGAAAAGTTTGAATGATTTCCTGCTGCTCAGTCTGGCTGTTTTTTCCCTTTTTCTCGGACATTGTTACAAAAGCTATAGTTTAAGATAAAAAATGATCAATCTTCAAGAAAAACCTGCACAAAAATAATGTAAAAAGATTTTAAAATCAGACAATACAAATATGTATAATCTACATAAACAAAAATGTACATGTTTATTCAAAACCTTAAATCTCTAAAAGTTCTTCACTGATTGCTCAGAAGTTTTGACACAACATTGCATTAGAAAATGTGTGCATTTCTATATATATGCTTTGGAAAAACTATTTCATACATACTCTTTGAAAACCATTGCCAAGTCACAGTAAGTAATGCATCACTAGGTACACCTAGTATTGTAAAAAAAAATACTATGAAATAATAGTACCCTATCATACTCTAGGCATAGCTGGACAGTTGTGCTTCATAAACCAATTACAAAAATTTATTGCAAATAAATAGTTCTCACTAAAAAGTGAAACCTTTTCTACAATCATTAGAAAGCTGAAAAATATATTTTCTAGCAAGTAATCAAAATGCCTAAAGTATACTATTACACCTGCACAGGTGTGTTCCTGTTCCCATTCAACATAAGTTATGAAGGAAAAGGAAAAGAAGATAAAAAATATCAGCAAAGGCATGAAAAGGAGAATATGAAATTTGACACAAAAGATGGAAGTCTAGAAAGCCTAGCTAAAGCTGAGGTAACCTGACAGTGTTCCCCTGGGGATGCCAGGACCTAAAGCATAGAATAGAGACACCTAACTACCCTAACAGTACTGTCTGTCATATGCTCCCTGAGAAATCAATCCTATTCAGCCATGATTAGCATGTTATTGAGTACTCAAGAGCAGAATACTAACTTTTTAAATGTGATAAAATGAAACATTTTGAACTGGTTCACTGTGTAAAATATAGGAGAAAAGCATATTTTTTGTATATAATATATAATGTAGAAGGTAATTCTCAAGAAATTCTTCGAAGTTTATATTTGTTCATTTTAAGGTTTTAAGCTGTTAAATACCACTCGTCATCAAGGGAATGAACTTTACAGAAACTAAATCCATCTACATGAAAACAGTATCCTATTTATAAAAATAGAAAAATTAATTATATATATATATTATTAGCAAATGTAAAGATAACTTTCTGGATATTGGATGCATCTGTTAATTGAGTTTTCTTTACAAAATGAGTGGAATGTTCTGAAAATTGTCAAGATTTTGTTCTCTTGTTGATACCAAAGATTTTTGGTTCATCAAATCATTCAGAGCAGGAAGAACCTTAATTATGACAAAAATTCATTGCAGCTCAATAGATTCAAGGTATATTTGAGAAGTAAATCATATTTCTGAGATGCTGTAAGGTACACCTGCTAGTTAACATAATAAATACATTTCTTAAAAAACTAAATCTAAAATATCTACATTGCCCCACAAAAGTTTACAGTATGCCATTAAAAATGCAACTTTATATATTTATAATCATCTGAAGTAATAATTTCATCTGATAGATGAAACTATTATTACTTACAAAACATATTTAAAGAGTAATGGGAAGAATCAGAAAAATGATACATGACAATTAAGTTGTTTGATACAAAAATACCAAAATTTGGATGTAAAATTTCACAACACATGTACTTAATTTTTTCTTAATATTTTTGTAACATTGTAGAGAGTCAACTTGATATGATTTTTTTATTTTCTTGTGTTTTATTCCAGTGTGTTTTTCCATTTTGTTCT
>VOMN01085709.1:0-33382 GCA_014899125.1 Orchestia grillus
TGCGTGTGTGTGGGCTGGATGTGTGTGTGTGTGGGCTGGGTGTGCGTGTGTGTGGGCTGGATGTGTGTGTGTGTGGGCTGGATGTGTGTGTGATGGGAGCCCTTTGTTCAATTTGTGGCTTTGCTCTGAATTCATGGTAGCCCTCCAAATTTCTGGCTGGTCATCTGCGAAATGTATGGGCATCACCCAAATTGTTGGTCATACCTCAAATCTATGAATCATTCTTCAAATTTGTTAGCCCTCAATCTTATGGTAGTCCTCTAATTTTATGGTCATCCTTTAGATTTACGGTGCACTCCTTCAAATTTTTGGTCATTACTTAAATTCATGGTCATTATCCAAGTTTCTCATGACCCAAATTTTTTGGTCATCCCCAAAATTTTTGGTCATGACCCATCACCGCTTATGGCAGACCAGCCATCAGTGGCCGCGCAGTGCTAATGTAATATACACAGCCTGTTATCCCATTTTATGTAATGAGCGGGTTTTCCATATTTTTCCTGCACAAAGTAAGCACATTTACACTTGAGTATACATGCACCAATGCTTAAATATCATGCTCTCAACTCCATCAGTAGTTGTGCTGCCTAAGTGGAGTACAGTCGTTTCTTGCATGGAGTGCTAGATCGGTTTTAATTCCCATCATTATCTTGAGAGCATCGCTGTGGCTGTGACAAAATTCTCATGCGCTAAGTTTTAGTTCCTGTCATTATCTTGTGGGCGTCGTTGTACATGATTAATTTGTCTCTTCCAGATATCGGTAATGACTCGCCCATAGCCGGCCGAATCAAGACCTTTGCATCTAAAGTGCTCTTCGCCCTCAGCATCAATAACTTCAACGCCGTGTTCAGCCGCATCTCCGCCAGGTGGCTGAAGCATTGTTGGCTCATATGCGAGCTTTCTAGGGAGACCAGCTAATTTAGGGCTATACTATTGCTTGGAGACCAGCTAATTTAGGGCTAAACTATTGCTTGAAGACCAGCTAATTTAGGGCTAAACTATTGCTTGGAGACCAGCTAATTTAGGGCTAAACTATTGCTTGGAGACCAGCTAATTTAGGGCTAAACTATTGCTTGGAGACCAGCTAATTTAGGGCTAAACTATTGCTTGGAGACCAGCTAATTTAGGGCTAAACTATTGCTTGGAGACCAGCTAATTTAGGGCTAAACTATTGCTTGGAGACCAGCTAATTTAGGGCTAAACTATTGCTTGGAGACCAGCTAATTTAGGGCTAAACTATTGCTTGGAGACCAGTTAAATTATGACTAAACTATTGCTTGGTGACCAGCTAAATTATGGCTAAACTATTGCTTGGTGACCAGCTAAGTTATGGCTAAATTATTGCTAAGAGACCAGCTGAGTTATTGCCATGATAACCAGCTGAGCTGTTATTTCCACGGAGACCAGCTGAGCTATTGCACCAGAGTTAAAAGGAATATTATTCATAAAAGTTTATTCCTCAAAAAAATGTTATTAATTTCTTGGAAACTAGTCATTAATAGGTCATTTGCATCATCAACAAAATTCGAAGAAGAAATTAGATTTACTGAAACAAGTATGATTTGTAGAAGGTACATCATAAGATACCGAAAATCCCCAAAAAGGGTTTTAAGGCACTGTTACATTTCATAAATAAGTTATTCCAGTATAAAAAAGCAGAGTCCCTGTATATTCAATAAAATGTCTATTTCTGTTACCTTTTATAACCATTGTCCTTATTCGAAGTCAGAATCATTGAGCTTGTATAAACTTTGGCGACTGTTTGTGCAGTATTTCATTCGTTTGCAAATCAAGTTTCTGTTCTTTGAGGGTTAAAGTGGCATTTTGTCAACAGTTTTGCCCATGTCCAACTGCTTGGCGCATGCTGCGCTGAGGCGACGTCGTCCAGCTGACACGCGTCACTCACGTGACCTGATTTTTTTTTACCTGCTACCTGTAGCAAAGTGACGCGCGTCACTCATGTGACCTGATTGATACCCGATACCTGATTGCAAGTGACGTGTGTCACACACGTGACCTGACTGGTACCCGATTGCAAGTGACGTGTGTTGCACACGTGACCTGACTGGTACCCGATTGCAAGTGACGTGTGTTGCACACGTGACCTGACTGATACCCGATTGCAAGTGACGTGTCACACACGTGACCTGACTGATACCTAATACCCGATTGCGAGTGACGTGTGTTGCACACGTGACCTGATAGCAAGTAACATGTGCCACGCATGTGCAGGCTGCAGGAGCTGAGCACCAGCAGTGCTGAGGAGAACCTGGACTACAGCGACATAGAGCTCATGCAGTACATCAACGTGGATGTCGAGCGCCTCATCAAGCTGCTCAGTGGTGAGCTCTGAGCTACGTCTGTCTCGGGTTACGTGTTTGAATGTTTGAAAAGTTCGACCGGATGCTGCACTTGGGCTTCCAAAGTGTGACTGGATGCTGCACTTGGGCTTCCAAAGTGTGACTGAATGCTGCACTTGGGCTTCCAAAGTGTGACTGAATGCTGCACTTAGGCTTCAAAAGTATGAATGAATGATGCACTTGGGCTTCAAAAGTATGAATGAATGATGCACCTGGGCTTCAAAAATATGAATGAATGATGCACCTGGGCTTCAAAAATATGAATGGATGCTGCACCTGGGCTTCAAAAATATGAATGGATGCTGCACCTGGGCTTCAAAAATATGAATGGATGCTGCACCTGGGCTTCAAAAGTGTGACTGGATGTTGGACTTGGGCTCCAAAAGTTAGGCTGGATGTTGGACTTGGGCTCCAAAAGTTAGGCTGGACGTTGGACTTGGGCTCCAAAAGTTAGGCTGGATGTTGGACTTGGGCTTGGAAAGTTCGACCAAATTCAACATGCGCGCAGTTTTCCTTAGGTATCTAGTCCAGTATTATGACTTTTGATATAAGGCCAATCGCGATTGGTGAGAAGAACGGTAAATGTATATTACTCGTTTTCTTACGCACATTTTCTAATGCAACTATTACGGTTTGGTGGTAAAGCTACGTTTCGCTTTTTGCTGAAAGACTAGCAGCATCCTCAGAGAAGTAGAATTTGTAATCCATACTCGTAAGAGTGCACAGTATGGGCACTAGGGTTAGGTTGGTCCATCATTTGCTATGGGGACTGGTGTGCCTGAAGGAACACTGTTAGGTTACCTCAGCTATAGCTCGGTCTTCAAGATGTCCACTTTGCTACCTTCCATTTTCATGCCTTCTTCTCTGGTTCTCCATCACCTTTTTTTCTAATTCCTTTTTAACTTACTGTTAATATGCACAGGGAATTCTGCGCGGGGATCACATTTATGCATAACTTCCACATTTTTTGAAGTCCTTGCTAAATCTTCCCTTCTTTTTGCTCACTTTGGATCACACTACATGTTGATAGGGAGCTTCAAACTAACTAAAAATTTCTAATCTGTTGTGCCTTACTGCTCTAACTTTTGTCGTGAGTTTGTTATTTCGACTTTTAATTTTCCCCTTTTCTCATACAGAAACAAATCACAAGTTCCGCAGTCTGCGCAAGAATGCACAGGTTGTCCTCATGACTTCCTTGGAGAAAGCCATCTGGAACTGGATGGACACGTACCCTGCAGAGTTTGCAGAGCTCCAGGTACTTGTCCTTGTAATGCGTACCTGCAGAGCTTGCAGAGCTCCAGGTACTTGTCTTTGTAATGCCCCTTATCCAAGTGGCAGTCGTGTTCTCCACCTGGTGGAGGTTGTGTACTTGTATTTGTAACACATTCCTTCCAAGGGATATGGTAGATTAGGTTGTCCTTCAGCGCATTATGGTCTTGATCTTAGCGATTCTCCGGAGTTAGGTAGGATTCCTGAGCTGTTCTCTCCATGAAAACTGTAGAATAAGCTTGAAATTGGAACTGAAAATGAAATTAAAGTTGAAACTAGAGCTGAGACGTGATCAGAAAACGTTACTTCTGCGATGCTATTATTTTAAAAGCAATTGAAGAAAATAATTATTAAGTGTAGGATCGCAAAGTGGAATTAATGCTTCTCTAAACTAATGTAACTACTGAGTTTCACTGGTTAGATTGCCAGAGTTTGCTGCTGCTGTGGTTAAATTTAGAGAATTCCTAGACCACCCATAAACCGCTGGGTCACTATTTTAAAGTTCCGTTTGAGCCTCTAATGATTCTTTTTTATTTCCTAACAAAAATCCAAAGCCGAAGAAAATAATTCCTTCATTTTAGTTCTAATGAACAGTTACAAGGATACAATAGAAAAACCCCCATTTTATTCCGGGAAGATGACTTTTGAATTCCTGCCCTATGATAACTTTAAAGAGCATGCACGGTTACAAACAAGCACTAAGAAAGAAGAAAAAAGTTTTAGTATTGTGCTGAATGGATAGTAATCCAAGTATGCTGCGGTGTATGATGAAAAGGCATACCATGAACAGCTTGTGCCTGCTCTCCAGAAATGCCGGAACGAGGAGCTGGCGAAGTGCTGCGAGTTCCTGTTCGAGTGCCTTGACTACTTCAACGAGAGCACCAAGAAGCGTTCCCAAGTCTGGTCCCTCCAGATCATCCTGCTTGTGCTGTGTCCGGTGGGTGCCCTGCTGCTCCTCTTGTGTTGTGCCCCTGCTGCTCCTCTCTTTGCTCCTTTAAATTTTCATGCCTTTTTTAGCTATCTCTTCTTTATCTTTTCTTCCTCTTCTTTTGTAACTTATTTTTTCCTTGTACAGGGGAATCTGTGTGGGGACATCCTTTGTGGTTAGATTCCTCATTCTCTTTTTTCCGCACTAAATGATTCTGTTTCTTACTTCTCGCCTCTCACGACGCCTCATTTTATGTAACTGAGGAGCCTTCAACTGACAATCCATATATTAATATGCTTCCGTCACGCTCCACCACTTTTCAAAGGAAATTTCAGGTCTCGAGCGAAGTATTCTGTATACGGGTTGCATGTTTTGTTATAAAAAGCCAGTCTTCGCGGCACACTTTAAGTTTCCTTAATAGAGTTCAGACTACTCGCATCATCAAGAAGAAAATTGCTTCAAAGACCGTACTATCTCTGCCCTGAACCTTTAACCTCTGTCCAACACTTAAGAGGACCACTTCTCATGGGCTGGTTTATCTAAATTTCTGTGAAATTGTCACGGTTCCTGCTAGCAATTATAATATTAACAACTTTTACTAATACTGAGCAGTGCATCGTAGTACATTTGTGTTAGCGCTCCCAGTGCCCAGGTGGCAACCACCTCTGGAATAATTTTTAAGAGTATCACTGAAGAACGTTACCTTCGTCCCAGTAAGTGTCTGGATCGCGGCCTTGAGAAGCACTGTACCACTGAGCCCCTTGTTCCTTGTAATGTTTTGTCTTTTATGTAGTAACTGAAATCGATGATTATGGAACATCTTTTATTCAGAAACTTGTAAAAATTCGCAGAATTCGTTAAGATTGAGTGATTTTTGAACCTGTACTACGATTAGCACTTCATGAAACCTGCCGCTCATATATCAAGTTTGATCGTCGCTCTCGCGTAAAATCGTGACTTGTAAATTGTGAGACGTACGGCGTGACAGTGCAAGCCACTGTAGCCCTATAAAAACTTGCGCTAGTACTGCATCTGGCATGAATTGGTTTTGATGCGTAGCTGCACAGCGGAGTAAAGCATTCTCCCCATTGATGCTCCACAGAAAGTCCTCGAAGAAATCGTGAACGCTGACGCGGGGGCGCCATGCTCTCTCAGGCACCACAAGAAGAAAATGTTCATCGACCAGCTCAAGAAGTCCCTCATCCCGCACACCTCCAGTCAGTTCTTGCTGTACTTAACGCTAGCTTCAACTTCTTGTTATACTTTGTGTTGGTTTGAATTTCTAAATATATTTACTGTTAGCTTTTATTTTTTACTATACTTAGCGTTAGCTTGAAAATTTTGATTTAGTGTCAGTTTGAGGTTGTAACTGATGTTAAAGTTGGTTTGAAGTCCTTACTGATGTTGAAGTTAGCTTGAAGTCCTTACTGATGTTGAAGTTACCTTGAAGTTCTTACTGCTGTTGAAGTTACCTTGAAGTTCTTACTGCTGTTGATGTTACCTTGAAGTTCTTACTGCTGTAGACGTTAGCTTGAAGGTCTTGCAGAAGCTAACGCTGACTGTGTGTGCAGGCAAGTCGATGACGGAGGCGGCGGCTGTGACGTGCGTGAAGCTCTGCAAGCTGGCCACCTACATCAACACCAGCGACTCCAGCAACGTCGTCTTCCAGCTCGTGCAGTGTTTCATCAACGACCTGAAGGTGAGGCCTCCTTCGTGCGGGCAGCTTACCCAGGGGGCGTGAGTTGGCGGCTGGTGCTGCATACTTCTTGGTATGTGTGTACCAAAAGTATGTTAACGTGTCCCAAGAAATTCTGCAAGTGTATACCAAGGAATGTAAGTTGATCTTGGAGCATCGCAAGCTGTTGACATGTGTTCTGCATCACAGGCTTGCATCACATCATGTGGCGCAGAAATATTCAAGTAGTCACCTTCGTCATGCCTTCGTGACTGTTGTCTTTCGTGTCTACTCTACTTTTTTATCAAAGACAGACTGTGTCTTTCTTCTTCTTCATTCTTAACTTACCGTTCCTATGCACAAGGGATTCTATGGAGGAACACTGTTCGCCTTGTGCATAAATTCTTCTTCTCTATAGTCCATGCTCAATGGTCCCTTCATTTTCGGCTCGACACATTCGGGGTCACTGAAGCGCTGCTATCTGTACCATCACCACTGCTACTACTGGGTGCTACTCAGGCCTTCATGCGCTTGCCTCTCACTCCTGGGCAGTGCACAAAGCTCTCGTCATTTGGGATTGGTGTCCAGTGTGACGAGAGGAGCTGGAGAAAATAACCAGCGGGTTAGGAACACAGCTGTAACTTTGACAGGCACGGAATGCCTCTTGTTATTTGACGGGATGTTGTGCGAGAGATATATGGAGGCCCAGTTCGCCATGTCATGCAGTTTGACTGACAACTCTGTGTAACGAAAATACATTTTTGTCTTGTGCGCAAGTTGAAAATATAATTTTCTATTTTCGTGTGAGTAAACAAAATAAAAATTACAAATTTTATTGCTGGAGTTTTACTGTTGTAGTCAGGTCGATGGATTTTCAAATTTACCTAACTTCAATATAATTTCTGTCAAGGATTATTCAAACATAATGCGAAAGCAAAAATTCATAAGAATAATTAGCCTTTTCTATTATTTTGCATTTTAAAACAACAAAAGTTTGAAAATATCACTTCATTGCGAGGGACAAAAGTTATGTGACTTGTGTAATTAGATATTTGTCTGTTCTTCAGTAAAATTGTATGTATTGGAAGCGCCTTTTGGCTCATTCCGTGATTTGAGGCGCTTTCCAGTAGATCTTCGTGTGCACCTTCTGTTCAGAATTCATCGAGATTAATTTTACGATTACATACAACAAATTTTTCTTATCTTATTCATGTGGGAAGTTTCTTCTGCCGCGTCTATTTCATCTGTTGGAGCTGTGCATTTACTCAGATGAGATACTTTTCACAGTAAAGTCAGTGTAGTGAAGCACTAGCTCCGGTTCTGTTATAGTTATATTATAGCCTGACGCACTGTACATGGTCGCATTGCAATGACTCATCAGGTAGTAGTATTAGTAGTAGTAGCAATTTGAAACAATTTATTACCATAAGTACTTCATCATGTAAAGATATTACAAACCTGGATTTTTCACACCATTTCAATGGACAGTTTTTATACATAGCTGCTTGTGGGTTCGAATAAGTTTGACTTCTAGGGCATCCTACGGGACCATATCTAGTAGTGGTAGTAACAATTGGTAACATAAATTTGCAAGTCAGCAGAACTAAAGACACATCGCTCTGAAGGTCAAGGGATAAGAATAACTGACAAAAACCTTCTGTTTCAGGTGGTGCTGTTCAACCCTGCGAAGCCTTTCACACGGGGCCAAGTCTTCCTCTGCCAGGACGCGGACCTCATGATAGACTGTTTCGTGTCCTTGTTCCGCATCAACCCGCACAACAACGAGGCTCTCAAAGTGTGCCTCAGCTGCAACTCTCCTTCCCAGTATCACTTCGTGCTCGTCAGCTCCCTCTACAGGTACTTGTGCCGTCCGAAGTATGCTCTCATGTATGGTGCTGCCTCTGCAAGGTCCACAAATGTCACTTTAGCTGGCGATTGTCTTTTGCCGACCTCTCTAAGCTCAGTAGTTATGTCTTTTGATCGCTGAAAATGGTATTCATTATATTACGACTCCACTATTTCTAAGTGACCGTCCAGTTCTGTGTAAACAAGTAAGTTGTAGGGCTGTAGTGAATACAATCATCAGCTGCAGTGAATACTGATATTGAGGGGCGTGGTCATGGTGTAACGTTTCCTGAGCAGAATCATCACGCAGACGCGGCTGGCTTGGTGGCCGCAGATCGACTTGGTGTACAGCAAATCGAGCGAGCTGCGCGCCATGTTTACCGACACCCTCAACAAAGTGACACAAGGCCGCATAATTCAGGTGCTGTCCTGCTGCCTTCTCTTCTTGAGGCTCGGTGGGGTAGTGAGTGGGCTGCACCAAGTCATGCTTTAATTTCCTCTCTCTGTACCCTCAATCGATACAGCTGAATAAACCCTCTCAGCGCTACCCAGTTCTACTTTACCGCTGAGCATCTATAATCATGCACAATTTTACCCACCCCAGTATGTTCATCAATTATTTTATGAACTTATTGATGGGCGGCAAAAAAGTAAGAATGGGCTGGTGGTTTTACCTCATTTTCATTCACATTCTGATACCCAGTGAATCCATCATACGTGTACCTCCCTCTATGCCTTGAGTCAAGAACTCGGGAGGTAGTGGTGTTGATCCCTTGATAGTTTTTGGCGCCACATTGAGGTATCTTATTTTAGGTATTATTGTTAATTCATTTTTGTTCTCATTCTGACGGCCATCACTTCATCCCTGCAACTCCTGCTCATTGCAATGTCGTAAATGTTTGCTCAACAGCGGGATATTCGCAGGGACGCTTCTGGAACACATTTGTTGCTGTTTCCATTGTAAGGCGCTAGTAAATAATACGCTGTCAATTTCAACGGTGTCCTCACGATTGTCTCCTCTTGCAGACGTTTAAGAATAAAATGAACAAGCTGAAGGAGCGTTGGGCTGACGATACACCGAATTCACGCAACCTCCTGCTGTGGATGGTCAGGCTCATCCATGCCGACCCCATGCTCATGCTCAACGTAAGCAAGCCCGCGGCTTTTTCTAATAAATATATTCTGTTGAAGAACGAAATAGTTCCTATTTTTCTACTAAGTGGAAGAGTGTTATCTGGTTGCTTCTGGTACCCGAAGGGTGTATGAGGTCACGCGTGGATAATGCATCTTTTGGGTACCAGAAGCAACCAGATGACGCTCTGAATCGTGTGAAAAAATATTTGTATTATTAGCTGTGAAGTTGTCGCTTTTGCCCGCCCTCACTGTGGAGTAACAGCTAGTTATTCAACGGAAGCATGACGCGTGCTGTATTTTAAACACCAGTCTCGTCAAGTTCTCTTCTTGTACGTGTGCTTCACGATCGAAATGCGTGGCGGTATGAGAATATTTTTGATGCAAAAGCTCTCACTGCGGTCGTTTTTGAACACGTAACTTCATCTTGAAGCTGTCTCTGTTCTTGAACGTTCAAACTTGTACTCTAAAAATCAAGTAGCTAATCTAGACATGTAAATCACAGTAACAAGTTTTAGTTACACTTACTTCCTTTTACTTTTTGGTATTCTATTGTTCCTCTACAGGATTTGCTAATACATAATGGGTTCTGAGTGCTGAAGCCAGTTAGGGATGGATGCACCTATTTATGTATGTATGTAAGTAAATGCTCTTCAGAACTCTGGTACTTACTTGCTCGATATGAGAAACCTATTTTTGTGCGATCCTCGTTCGTTTTAGTAATTTCTTAGTTTGGGGATGCCGTTTCAAACGGAACAAACCTATTTGCCGAGACCTTGTTTCAGTTTTTCACTGCTCATGTGCCTTACTTTATGCCTGTTCATTTGGGATGACAATTTTGGTCTGATGGTCGCGGGTGGCAGCAGGAATAGCTTGCGAGGTTCAGTGTGCTATAAAGTTGTGGTCATGGCGCTGTGATCCTAGTGTAGAGCAGTCTAATTTGAGTTTTTGCACAATTTCTCCACATTGATTTTGTTATTGCTCGCTACGCCAATTTTGGAAAAAGAGGATCGTGAAACTCGTTCCATTATTACCTAAAACTTCCTTTCTTGTTGCCCTGGTAAATAACACTTCTTACTGTGAATGAAAACCAACAAAAATATGCAGAGTTGCTCTCTGAGTCAACAAGCGTTACTTTTTATAGGACGTGTTCTTTGTTGCTAACAAAACTGGACGCCTAATCGAAACACTTGTATTTAGCGAAGGGAATAAAATTTTCCTGCATTTCCAGGGCAAAGCTGGGCACGAGATTCAGAGCAGCACGCTGGAGCTCATCAACGGTCTGGTGTCGCTGGTGCACAACCATTCGATGCCGGACGTTGCTGCCGAGGCCATGGAGGCGCTCCTTGTGCTGCACCAGCCGGAGAAAATCGAGATGTGGAACCCGGAGGCGCCCATCAATACATTCTGGGATGTCAGGTTGGTGGACTGGGTGTTAATGGAGACATGTCATTAAGTTAGGTACAGCCTGTAAACTTACGGTGGTGGGTAGGAGGAGAGATGCAACGTTGGATATGGACTTGGGATGTGGTCTGCAAATTAACACGTTGGCCACGGTTTCTCCATACAGGTAAAATTTCATGTCGGCAAATATCTCCGTTGTGAATGTAAAAATGATGTACCAATATGGCGCACATCGCGGCCAACGTGTTAATGTAAGTGGAGAGTTGTGTCGTTTGGTGTGGTCGTTGAATGCAGCTTGTAAACCTATTATCTTGGGCCTTTCTTTGTTTTCAACCTTTCGCGTTTTTTAGGGATGAGTATCGTGTGGTTCACTACACAAAACTTTGTAATATAACTTCATTAGAACATGGTGCACATCGCACCGAGTTGTACGGAGGCGAGACTAACGCGAGTGTGTGCTGTGCAGCTCGCAGGTCCTGTTCTCCATCTCTCAGAAGCTGACCCAGCACACCATCATGAACTACACGGAAATTCTCAAGTGGCTCAGGGACATCCTTGTGTGTCGCAACGCCTTCCTGCTGCGCCACAAGGACTACGCCAACTGCAACATCGGGGCTCACATCGCCATCTGCAAACAGGCTCACATCAAACTCGAGGTTCGTGCTTTTGGCACGTCTGCCTACGCTGAGTTCCCTAGCAGCAGGCCGTTGCTTTATGAATACTACCTCAAAACAGAACCGTATTCGTGGTCGATGTCGAATTAGATTCCTCGCGGGATGAGAGGACGCCCGAGCTATTCTCGGGGAACTTTAACTCCTTTAAAAATATCTACAACCCGAGAGCTGAAAATGGATCGGAAACTGGAAGTGAACGTGAAACTCTTAGACTAAAGCTAAGGCAGAGACTTGTGCTGAAACTACCGTGATGCTCTCGCTGTAACGGCAAGTAAACAAAATACTGCTGACACTGAGGACCACAATAGTCGTAATTCTTCTTAAAACAAGTTTATCAACAGTTCTGCTCACACCTTCACTGCTGAGGTCGCTTGAGAAGGCTGCTGCGTTAAAAGTTTTTAACTATTAACATTAATAATTATATCAAACTCGATGAGGTATATCGATGTTACTTTTGGATCAAGTCTGCTTATTTAGGTGTTGAATTGCCATGTATGTAAGTGTGTAATTGGGGTGTATGCATGTGTGTAATTGAGGTATATGCATGTGTGTAATTGGGGTGTATGCATGTGTGTAATTAGGGTGTATGTAGGTGTGTATTGTGGTCTATGTTGGCGTGTTATTGAGGTCTGTTAGGTGTGTAATTTTGGTCTATGCAAGTGGGTAATCGGCGTGTTTATACGTGTATAATTGGCGCGTATGGAGGTGTGTGACCAGCGTGGTGCACGATGGGTAGGCAGGCTCGGCTCGTTAGCCGAGGGGCGTCTTGTGAGGGATCCTGTGTGTGCTCCGTTGTGCAAAGGACGGCGTGCTGTCCTCTGGTCAGGAGGTCCCCAGTTCGATATTCTGGCGCGGAGTTCTTCTCTCGGGAGAGGAAGATTAAGCTTAATATCCCTATAAAGGCAACACGCTAGTATGGCCTGGGACCACACGAAATAATTCCGAGGTTTCTGAAGTCCTTTAGAGGAGCCCGCTGGAAGGAATGTTGAATCTACTCGTGTTTACTACGTGCAATGGTGTTTCAAGAATTTTGAGTCATATACTTCAATGAGCCGGTAATATTTTTAGTTTCTTTTGTTCGTTTTATGGACAACTCCAACGCGTCAGTCTATCGTCTTCATGTTCAATCGTTCTTTAATAATATTCGTATAGGTTTCTTGTGAACAAGCAAGACCATCCTCTCAAGTCTATTAGTAGGGCATTCAACCTAACCCGCCTGAGTCAGTCTTCGTGGTAATGCACACATTTTACCTCGTGAGCCTCGTTACATCGGGTGACGCTGTTCACCAGGTCGTGTTCCTGATGTACCTGTGGAGCATCGACATGGAGGCTGTGCTGGTGGCGATGTCCTGCTTCGCCCTGCTGTGCGAAGAGGCCGACATTCGCTGCGTGTGGGACGAAGTTACGGCCACAGTCACTTACCTCCTGCCCAACTACCATGTTTACCAGGAGCTGGCTGCTGCCTCTACCATACTCACCACAGGTATCTTTCTTCTCTGAGGTCACAGTTAACCCTTCAACCAATAAATTACTTTGGAACTAAGGCTACAATTAGCTTTGTATGAGAAACTAGTTGCAGCGTTATGTACATGTGCAATAGGGCTGTATTTACCTTTTTAAGAAAAACGAGTAGATCCTTATGAAACAAGACCGTAGGTCCTTTGGGGCATTGAAGGTGAAAGCTGATGGGTATGATGTGTGTACTGGGGGTACTGTGACAATTTCCGTTCTCATGTTTGGACATTCTTTTCTGTCGTTTGCAACTAACCACGGAAGCCTTCCTATGTCGTATTTACTGCTGCCCTTCTCATTCCCTTGGTGCTCTCTTCGTGTGTACCGATCACAATCCTTTTTCACTTTATGATCGACATGTTCTTTTAGGTATCTCTTTCTGTCTGCCATGCTACTATAAGTACCACCTGCCTGGATGGTTCTTGCAGACACTGCAGGTGCCATCTGGCTGGAAGGTTCCTGCAGACATTGCAGGTGTCATCTGGCTAAGTAGTTCGTGCAAACACTGCAGGTGCCATCTGGCTAAGTGGTTCCTGCAGACACTACAGGTGGCACCGTAGGGGATGGATCCTGCGAACCCATTTTCACACCGTACACCACGCCGTTCTTCCCGCTCTTTCGTTTTGTATACTCGCGCATTCTTCCTTCTGATTATAGCGACAAATGTATCGGACACTATGATTTCCATCTGGCATCTTATTGATAGGCCGAAACTACATCTCTGTGAGCTCTTTTGGTTATGGTTGAGGCTGACCTGCTTTCGTGTTGCTGAGAATAATTTTCGAGCTGTGAATGTTGCAACTAGAAGTATTCTATAATACAGGCGGTAGAAGTGAAATGCCTGACATTGATACGTTTTTACGGTGTTGTCTTCAAAACGCACAGGAACTTACGAGTATAACAACACACCTAGGTTGTTGCCTAGCTATTATCAATCAACACTGAATTGAAACGAACGAGTTCGAAGTAGAACGTCATGGTCAGACGATGCTAAACTTAGTACTTAGTGGAACTACAGATCGCGAGAAAACAGAGCGTCTTACTGCCTCTATCCTTTGATGTCCTCTATCCTGTACCCGTATGTCGTGGGGCAAATCTGCTGCTGTGGGCCCCACGAACTGACCATTGTGACAATCGTTGGTCCATTAGAAAGCTTGCTCCTCAGCTGTCGCTGTGCCGCTAGTTCATGGCTGTGCTCAAAACATTGCTTGTGAGAGCAACGACTCGTTCATTGTGTACAAAAACGGATTGTGTCCCGAATTGTAGCGCGGTGTTTTTCAAATAATAGAGCGGGGTGCCTTCATGTGTGTGGGGGCACATGCGAGTGTGTGATTGGCGTGTATGTGGGTGCGTGATTGGCGTGTATGTAAGTGTAAAATTGGCGTGTAATGGACGTCCATAAACAACTGAAGTTATGTCAAGTCAATTTTCCCATATTCTGGATACGGGAGATGTGGTCTCCGTTTCCCCCTGATTCAACTCATTGATGTCTTCACGTCCGTGTTTGTGTGCAGCACTAACGGGTGTGTGAACACTGTGTTCGTTGGTGTGTCATTGTGTATATAAGTATATGATTGGTAACAGCCGCGTACGTAGGTGTGTAATTGGTAACAGCCGCGTACGTAGGTGTGTAATTTGTAACAGCCGCGTACGTAGGTATGTAATTGGTAACAGCCGCGTTACGTAGGTGTGTAATTGTGTATATCTGCGGCCACGCAGCCACTCAGGACCACGCACGGCTGCAACAGTACCAGCAGGCGGGTGAGCTTCCCTTGCATCTGTGCCCGCGCTTTGGCTGCCTAAATTACGCTGCTTTCTGTCCCCTGTTGCCTGGCTAGCACGTTATTGAAAGACTCTAGGCTCTTCACGCAGCTTAGAGTCTGTCATCTAGTGTCTGTCTGCACCCGCACGCTCTGTCACCTGCCTGTCATTCCCTAGTCTGAATGAATGACTGCACCCACACGCTCTGTCAACTGTTTCAGTGCACTTGAGTGCCAGTGTGTGGCCAGGCTGCAGACCACTGCCGTGTCTCAGAGGCAAAATTTCTGCATCCGTTCTGTTCGACTACATGCATCTCTGTCGCAGTGTCCACAAAATTGCTGCGGTTAAAATTGTTAATTTATTTGTGTAATGCATAAAACTTATTGACTATTTTTTTGTATGACTTTTATTTTTGAATTGCGTTTGTAAACTTCCCCTTCTAGTTGTTGTGAATGGAACTTTTTTTTGGCTGTTGTTTAGTGTTCGGAAGTCCCTTTTGAGGCTGTTGTGCGTGGTGACATTTTTCACTTCCTGAGTTCACATCGCCCAAACTTGTCTTTGTTGTTCCTGCATCGTAAATGTTGTGTACTCGAAAGTATGATGTACGTAGGTGGGTAAAATAACATACATAAAAGGTTCTATTGTTTGATTGAACCTATTTGCAATGTTTCCTAGTGTCACTGAGCTGCAAAAGCTTCTAGTCTTTTGTTTGTTAGCAGCAGAATACATTTGAGAAATATCTGCACTCGCTTTCGCGTGGCAAATAATAGGCCCTCATTTTGTACCCTTAATTCCTTTCATCTTCCTTTGATCCCTTGGAAGTAGTTCTGGCACTCCGTCCCGGGACACACTGGTGTGCCTCCTTTTAGGAATGTCGAGTTTGCAGACGATCCTCGGGCTACGATGCACCATTTATTTTAAGCACCATTTGATTTGTGACATCAATTTTCTTCCCCGTGTGTTCTAACAGTTCTCACTCTAATGTTATTTCACGTTTTCTGCCCGGAAATATATTCAGCAAAATGGCGTTCAGCAGAATGGCACTCAGCAGAATGGCATGCTCTCTTGTTATGCAAACAAAATATGCTCAGTGATGTTCCCTAATCTTACGAGTTTTGCCTCACGATGTAAAAATTCTTAAGTTTGTGTTCGTGCGACTTTTTCTACCCTTCCCTCGTGTTTTGCACGACTTCTCGCCTCTGCATGCATTGATATACAGTACATCTTTTTTACATAGAAGTTACGTATGAGTTTCAGTGTTTCATTGCGTATTTTTGATGTTAGTACTGAAGCTTAGAAGTTTATCTTCTCCCTCCATTTTTATTATTGTGCGTTTATGGCGGCTAGCTGCTCGTGTGAAGTAAGCGTCACCTCACCTGAATTGCTTGACGGTCTCACCCAGCCTGATGCTTCCTTGTCAAAAAAATAAGTTTGGCTATGATGTGTTAGAGGTTTTCTCCCCCTAAAATATGTTGGTTTTTCCCCTAAAATGTGCTAGGGGTTTTCTCCCCCTAAAATGTGTTGGGGATTTTACCCCTAAAATCTGTTGGGGATTTTACCCCTAAAATCTGTTGGGGATTTTCTCCCCCTGAAACGTGTTGGGTATTTCTCCCCCTAATGTGTTTCCTACTACTACTTCTTCTATTTGGGTTTTCCGCTTCTTGTATTTTACCTTTTGTGTGACTAATACATCGTAACTAATAGACAAGTTCTCTCGCTCTTCTAAGGTTTGTTTAATGCTCAGCTTACGACGCACAGGCATTTATAAAGCTGTGTGTGGGCGAGGGGGGGCTTAGGGTGTGACTTTGATGGTACACTTTGTTGAGAAGAGTCTCGGTATTCTTCGATGTACGCCCGAACCAATTTCAACACACAAGAGTCATAACTAAAATGAACTTATATTTCTTATTAGCATGTAAGTTATTACCAACCTAGATTATTTAAACAGAAATGTTCATGCTTTCTCTTGTCTGCTCCATGTTTTTTACCCTGACATTGCTGTACGGAAGTGCAGGTATGTCCGCAATATTTCCAAAATGCGTTACCTGTACCTATCTTTCTAGGGGTGATGACAAACCCCGCAAGGTAGGCAAACCCCTGACTACCCCGACATATATTTTAAATGTGCTCCGTGTTGGGTTACGTGCCAAATTGGTGCTCTATTCTTGGTCAGCCTGGAAGTAGATACTTGCTAAAATGTGAGCGCCAAGTAATATTTTTTGTCAGGGTTATGTCAGTTAGGTTTGTCCATCGTGTGCTATGGGGACTGGCGGTCTGAGGAGGGCACTGTTGCGTTACCCCAGCTACAGATAACCCTTCAGGACTTTCGGGTCCACACTTCACTTCCTTCAGTTTTCCCACTATCTTCACCATCTCTTCGTTTTTTTCTTCCTCTTCATTCCTAATTTGTTGTTTCTTTGCACAGGAG
Source organism: Orchestia grillus (assembly GCA_014899125.1). Classification (NCBI taxonomy): domain Eukaryota; kingdom Metazoa; phylum Arthropoda; class Malacostraca; order Amphipoda; family Talitridae; genus Orchestia; species Orchestia grillus. The sequence continues at coordinate 16,988 of VOMN01085709.1, forward strand.
ATTTTGTGTGGAAACACGCGTTGTGCGTAGATTCCACGTTTTCTCCAGTCCATACTAAATGGTCCCTAAATAGTCCGACTCATAGAAGCACTGCATTCTATACCACTACTTGTGTGTATATAGGAAGCCGCGGCATTTGTGTGTATGTAGGAAGCCGCGGCATTTGTGTGTATATAGGAAGCCATCTCATCAAGTCCGCGTTTGTGTTGAGGTCGAGCAGCCCTTCAGAAGCGGATCACGGCGCTGCTGCGCAAGATCGAGAAGTGCACCCCGGGCTGCCTGCAGGCGTGGGAGGACACCTTCATCAGCTGGGAGAGCCTCACTAGGCAGCTCATGTCTTACCCTAAGGCCAAGCTCGAGGACGGGCAGACCACAGAGACCTTCCATCGACCTGGCGCCATGGGCAAGCGCAGGGCGTCCCATCAAAGCTCCGAGCACGAACTCGAGGTGGGCCAGGTCTGCTCTGATATATTCTCTATTTTCGAGAGCCTTCAATTTTAATTTTATAAGCGCTGCCTCCCGAGGCCAACGCTTCTTATCATGGGTTCTTGGTTCTGCGTGAGCCAATTCCCAAAGGAAGCCGTTTCTAAGTTGAGTTTCGTTTAATTAACATAACTCAACTTTCATTGTGAACTTGTTGTTGACTATATATTTTTCTACCCGATTCAGAGTGTCACCTGACTGCTTCTTACACCTGATGAGGTACTTTAGGCACGGGAGACAGTCTGTAAACCTGGCGATACAACCAGGTGACGCTCTGAATCGGGTAGAAAACTGGGAACTATTTCGTTCCTCAAAAGAATATATTTCTATCGTTTGTTAGTTCTTATTTTGTAGATTTGTGTGTTTGTCTCAATTATAGTTGTGTCAGCTTAACGTTTGTCTAAATTAGCAGTCATGTCAGTTTTGTGTTCCTCGAAATTAGTTGTATCGAGTTAGTGTTCGTCCAAATTACAGTTATGTTAAGTCCATGTTCCTCTAAAGTACAGTTATCTCGAGTCCATGTTCCTCTAAAGTACAGTTATGTCGAGTCCATGTTCCTCTAAAGTACAGTTATGTCGAATCCATGTTCCTCTAAAGTACAGTTATCTCGAGTCCATGTCTCAAATACAGTTATGTCAGTATCGTGTTTCCTCAATTCTAGTTTAATCAGTAAGTGCCACTACTGGGACCTCCAAGTTAATGGCTGTAAACTTCACATAGGCCAGGCATAGGACGAGCAGAACACCTAGCTGAGAGCATCGGTAACCGAAAGAGAAGGCCTTGTGATAGTCTCAATAACCAGACCAAGTAGCTAACACTTATGTGATAGGTAATGGACCAGGTAAACGAGTGGGCCAACATGACGGGGTTCCTGTGCGCACTGGGAGGCGTGTGCCTGATGGGGAAGTCGCCCTCCGCCCGCGCCTCTCACCACACCTTCCACATTACGGTGAGCGGCACGCCCATGCTGGGCTGTCTCTCGGCCACCTCGGCCGCTGTCGTCGCTGCTGAAGCGGCCGCCAAGAAGTCCATCCTACCCGCCTCCACCAGCCAGGACATGCAGTACTGCCCTGTCACTCAGTGAGTGTCGCTTTTGTAGAGGGATTTAAATACTTAGTGTATTTAGATATTTCCTAGGCGTAAGATAGGCCACAGGCAATACAGTTATGTTTGTTTATTCTATGCTCGGTAACTGGCGTTCCCAGGAAAGCACCGTTTGATTACCTCATCTCTCTCTATAACTAGGCCTTTGCGACTTTCATCTTCCGTGCTCACTTTGCTTCGTGACATTTTTATTGCTTCTTCATTGATTATTCTTAATCTTTTCTTCCTCATCCTCCTTAACTTGCTGTTTCTATGCGCATGGGATCCGGTGTGGGAACACACCTGACGTCTACATTCCATGTTGTCTAAACTTCATAAGTAATGGTCCCTTCTCCTTAAGTGCGACATGATTAAAGTCAGTGAAACGCGACACTTGTCTGGGTTATGCTGTCGTAAAGCCTTTGGTTCAGGTGCGTGATTTGAGTGGTGCTGCGGTATGAAAGAGACCCTCATTGAGTTATTTCTCAATGGATTTTTGTTATCTCACCGTTAAATGTCAATGAGTTTCGGATCTACATGGCTACCGCGTCTGTCGTAGTGACGGGAAAAGACCGTCACACATGTTCACTTGTACGTGTGTAGGATTTTTGAAACATGTCCTCCTCGCCAGGTTTGTGGGTCACCTGCTCAAGCTGCTGCTCTCCAACAACGAGCGCTTCGGCCCCCAGATCCAGAAGCACGTGAAGGAACTCGTCGGTCACGAGATGTCGCCCCTACTCTACCCTAGCCTCTTCGACCAGATCAAGCTCATCGTTGACAAGTTCTTTGACCAGCAGACTCAGGTAGTCTATGTCCTGCTGTGCTCAGGGTGTCCGTAAAGTCTTTCCAAGATTCAAAGGAAAGACGAAGTCCTCTGAATCCGGACGACAATATGATTATGTTAGGAATTTTTCCGTGTCTTATTGATGACTTATATTTTATCGATGGCTGTCTGGCTGGAGTCCGTGCGCTGCCGATGTCTGGTAAGGGAGAAAAGATTTTACTGATCAGGGAAAGACTTGATGCCCACCCTGTATTTGCATCGTAACCAGGACTTGTTTGGGTGTGCTTCAGTGATTTGCTGACGCAAGTTAGTCTAACTTGTGCTCATTTTGTGTGACGTGAACACGATGTTTTGTGTTGCTTTAGGTGATGGTGAGCGACGTGAACATGATGTTTTGTGTTGCTTTAGGTGATGGTGAGCGACGTGAACACGATGTTCATCGACCACATCATTTTCATCATGAAGAACGTCCTGGAGAACAGGAGCGACCAGCCGTCAGAGCACCTCGGCGTGACCTCCATAGAGCCCCTCATGCTGGCGATCGTCAGGTGAGGCGTTGTGGCCTCTCAGCTGCCCTGTACCCGCTGAGAAAATTAGAGAAAACTCTATTTTCATTGATAAAGGTCATAATAAGCTTTTTATTGATAGAGAAGAACGAAAAAATCTGATGTTTATAAGCACGTCTCAATATTAAGTAAGAAGGTCATGGTTGTTCAAAGTTTCTTTTAAAGGTAAACTTGTGGAAATTGAATTGTAACTAAAGTGACGCTCATTTATGAAAGAGGCGTGACTTTGGAATAAACCTAAAGCTCTAGAGAACACGTGTCTCCACTCCTGGCACGGTCATTTGTGTGACACCAGCGGAAGACTAGAAGACGTTTATGGTCTAAGAGCCCTCGGAAAAGCGTCTTCGTCTCGTTATTCCTCGAAACGAATAAATAAAATGCTGCCCTCCTAGGTACGTGCGTCACCTCGAGATGACGGTGCTGACGCTGCACATCAAGACGAAGCTGTGCCAGCTGGTGGAGGTGATGATGCAGCGACGGGACGACCTCGCCTTCAGGCAGGAGATGAAGTTCAGGAACAAGATGGTGGAGTACCTCACGGACTGGGTCATGGGCAACTCTCACCAGATCGCGCCCCCCGGGCCCATCGATCAAGCCACTGTGTCGGGGTCAGTTCCCTGCCTCTGAATTAGGCCTTTACTGTGCCTCTGAATTAGGCCTTTACTGTGCCTCTGAATTAGGCCTTGACTGTGCCTCTGAATTAGGCCATTACTGTGCCTCTGAATTAGGCCATTACTGTGCCTCTGAATTCGGCCTTGACTGCACTGTTGTATTTCAATATGACAAGCCGCTGTGTATTGGGTTCATTGAGCCGGACGTATCTGTCATTCCTGGTGAAAGAACCGTTTAGTTTCCTCCCGAGCTCAGTCCGTGAATGTTCAATAGGGTTAACATTCGGAGATTATGGGTGACTACTTTGTATGGTTATTATTCTCTCAAGCTCGGTAGTGAATCTTTATTTTTTCGTACCATAGGAGCGCGGTGTGTGTAAAGGCGGTTATCCTAAAATATTGCTTCGTCTTCAAAAAACGAAAAGTTTATTGGTTGACAAACTTTGCGTCCATTATCATAAGTTGAAAAATAAAAATTCTAAAATCCTAAGCAAAATTTAAAGTCATCACCGAATCGTGTATCATCAATGGCACGTAGGAAATCATCTGCAGGACGCGTAATAATGATGGACCAAAATTTGCAAACTTGTTTGCCGATCACTCAATGCATAATGCATAATAATAGTCTAGACGATGAGAATAAAGATTACGAAATAGAGTTTTTTAGGAAGTCAAATACACCATGAAATAAAGTTGGCAAACGTCTTTGCCGATCACACAATGCGTGTTAGGATAAACGATCAGAATAACAGTTAATGAATTAGATTTTTTTCAGAAGGAAGTCCAATAAACTGAGAAATAAAATTAATACTGAACATTTTTATCGATCACGCCATTCATATTTGAGTAGGGACGAGAATAACGGTTTCACGGCAGCCCCTGCCCGACCAGGTGGTCGTACGAGATCAACACCTGCTGCCGGGACCTGGACCAGGCCTGCATGGAGGCGGTGGCGGCGCTGTTGCGGGGCCTGCCTCTGCAGCCTGAGGAGAGCGACAGGGGCGACCTCATGGAAGCCAAGTCCCAGCTCTTCCTCAAGTACTTCACGCTCTTCATGAACCTCCTCAATGACTGCACTGAGGCGCAAGAGGTAACTTGTGTACAGGAACAGCGTTTGTTGATGAACTTTACCTAAACCAACAACGTTTGTTGCAACTTTCCGTCAAGTGTAGGTGACTGTTAATTGCGGTGCTTTCACTCATCTCAATGCAAATTTGCTTTTCTTACAACTGCACTCATTTCAGGGGACAAATAACTGTTTTCCGATACTAGAGCTTGTCTTGATAGGTACCATTTGTAGTTTAGACTTGTCGGGAGCTGTTTCATAGGTAGATGACCCAACTTTCTCTGAGGTTTTCTATTAAATGTTTCGTGCCGACTGTCTGTTTTTCATCCAAGAAATGCTTGAACATTACAAAATTATACATACTTAAAGTTGACCCACGACACCGTTATTTTATGGTTTCGAAATTCATGATATTTGTGTGGGTAGACGAGTGTAGTCCTAGTTACAATTCGTTCTACAAGTGTAGTTCTACAGTGACGTCCTTCCGCTGTTACTCTGTTGTTGAAAAACACAACATCTGCTCCCTCAGGGGGCATAGGATAAACAATAGGGTTAGGTTTGTCTATCGTATGCTAAGGGCGCTGGCGTCTCCAGGAATCATTAGGTGACCTCAGCTACAGATAGGCCTTCGGTAGTCCGTCTTTCGTGCCCATTTACTACTTTTATTTTCACATCTTCTTTCCTATTTCTTCTTTCATTTTTAATGCTCTTTATTCTTCATTTATTTTATCCACGCGCAGGAGAGCCTGTGTGGGAACACACATTGTGCATATGATAGATCCCCCGTTTTCTACAGTCCATATTGAATGGTCTTTTTCTTTCGGCGTGACACAGTCTTTGTCGCTGAAGCGCTGCTATCTGTACACTACCACTACTACTCTTACTCTCGCATTTGTGTGGGTAGGCAAGTGTACGTATTTGTGCCGGTCTAAGTGGAGTGCGTGTTTGTGCAGCAAATGGAGAAAGACCCCACGAGGCAGAGGCTGCCCCCGGGGAAGCTGTCGGCGCTGCGCACGGCCGCCATCCAGGCCATGTCCAACCTCCTCTCGGCCAACATCGACTCCGGCCTCATGCACTCCATCGGACTCGGCTACCAGAAAGACTTGCAGACCCGCGCCGCTTTCATCGAGGTTAGACTCCAAAGTTGGACCCTTTACTGCGACAATTTTGTGGATGTTGAACGGAAATGAATTTTAGGTGATTCTTATTCTGCACCAATTTTTTCGAACGTTAAACACAAACGAGTTTTGGATTTTTTTTGACAGAACGGCTATAGTGTTTTAAGGAACTGTGTGAGCATTTGATGTTGTGGTGGCGGTGTTGTGGCTTAGCGGGGGTTGTGGTGGGGATGTTGTGGCTTAGCGGGGGTTATGGTGGGGATGTTGTGGCTTAGCAAGGGCTGTGGTGGGAGCATTGTATGGGTAACATCGCCAGTGGGCTATGTTAGTGCTGTCAGCTCCTACTCAACTGCCGGAATATTGTATTCATGTGTTCTTACGGCACTGTTACTTTAGAAGCCCGTAGATCTAGTGTCACAAATAACCACTCCATTGGTTTGAAAACAATTATTCTATCCTCATATGAACATAGTTACTCATGCAGGTATTCTGGTCCATTCCCTGTGACTGTTCTTTGGCGTGGCCGACGCTTAGCATCGCCCTGTCATCACTGACGCAAGTCCCGCGTGCAGGTGCTCACCAAGATCCTTCAGCAAGGCACGGAGTTCGACACGCTGGCAGAAACTGTGCTGGCAGACCGCTACGAGCAGCTCGTCCAGCTCGTGACCATGATAGGCGACAAGGGCGAGCTGCCCATTGCCATGGCCCTCGCTTCGGTCGTCATGACGCCCCAAATGGTGAGGCAACTCGTGCGATGTGAGGAGCAGTTCTTTGGGTGTGGTGGTGGTCTTTAAATATTCTATCGCTCTTTTGAGCTGTTAACGATCGCTGCCCAGGTGGCCGGCGGTGAGTTCACGGGGTCTGTATAATTGACAATGACCCTGTGTACGTCACAACCACGACTGCGAGAATTCTCGCGAGTACATTAAAGGGTTGATATTAATCGAAAGACCTGCCTCACCTCGGTCGTCCTCACGTTCATGATGCTCAGACAACTGCACCCTCAGTACCACTAGAAGTGCTACCAGTTGCGCCTGTGCGTCTCTGAGTTTTCATTTGAGTTTTTATAAGTACCATTTAATATAAAAGAGAATAACAGAAGAATTGTCAGACAGCTTGTGCCCCCACCTCCACGTACCATTTGTACGAGCAGACTTTAGATGCCTGCACAAACGAGCGGACTCCTTGTCGCCTAGCTAAGCCTTGTGAAGTGCCCAGTGGGCACATGGGATAGTAACACGTGACCAGCTTTGCTTATTTGCTCTGCATTGCATAGGCAACAGGGTTAGGTTAGTTGAGTTTGTCTTTTGTATGCCATGGGGACCAGCACTCCAGGGTTAGGTTACCACAGCTATAGCTAGGCCTTCGGGACTTCTACCTTTCATGCTCACTTTTTGTATTTCATTTTACGTACCTTTTATGACATCTCTTTTGTTTTTTGTCTTCCTTCTCAACTGGCTGTTTAGATGCGCAGGGAATCCTGTGTGAGGACGCACCTGTGCAATAATTCGATGTTTGCCTTCAGTCCATACTAATTGGTCTCTTCCTTTTACTCTCTTGGGATCGCCTTTGTTGTGGCCACGGAGCTGTGAACCAATTAATTAACTCTGCTTTTTTGCTTTGCTGTACAGCTTTTTGCAGCTGAGAGCAAATTGTGTTGTGATTCAGTGGGGCCTTCACAAAGTCCTCGTGTTATGCTCGCCACTTCTGCTCTTCCAAGTCAGGGAAACAAACTCCACGAGCCGCGTCATATGTAGAGGAAAATTTGAATAATGCGTGTACATTAGTTTATGTTGATTGACAATGCTTCATTACTTCTTCCCGCCCCTAGGATGAACTGGCGCGCATGTTCGTGACGCTGTTTGACGCGAAGCACTTGCTGTCACCGCTGCTGTGGAACATGTTCTACAAGGAGGTCGAGGTGTCCGACTGCATGCAGACGCTCTTCAGGGGCAACTCGCTCGGCTCCAAAATCATGGCTTTCTGCTTCAAGGTGAGCTGGCGCTAGGGCACCTCTGCTCTTTTGGGGAGGGGGAAGTGGCCTCTAATGCTTCAAATCCTTATGCGTGGTTTGGGCTGCCTCAGGAGGCATTGGAGAGGCCGTTGGGTTAGGTTGTTAGGTTTATGTATCGTGTGCTACTCCTCGAGGGGCATGGGATGCGCCATAGGTTAGGTTTGTTTATTGTATGCTATAAAGACTGGTGACCACCCCAGGGGGCACTGCTAGGTTATCTCAGCTGTACATTGGCTTTCGGGACGTGTCTTTTGTTTCCCCTTTACTTCTTCCATATTCGTACCTTGTTCACTATCTGTTTTATTGCTGTGTTCCTGACTTGACGGTCATGATAGAGAATCTACTTGTTTGCAAGAGTTCTTTTTGAGTATGAGGACTTTGTGTGTTACCATCATTACTTAGAGATCTGTTTTATATTCTCTGTCTTCATTTGGTTGACAAATTTTTGAATTCACTGTTGACGCTTTCGATAACTTTTTTGGTTACGGTATGTCTTTCATTCGATTGAAAAATTCTGAAGTTCACTACTGACCTTTCGACTTAATTCGGTGTTAGTTGTGTTGTGATACTAACTGATGGTGTCATCTAAGTCTAACTGCAGGCCTCAGATTACGGTATCAATATTTAAGCCACGGCCGAGTCGTACGTGATATTTCCTAGTGTCTGTTAACAACTTTCATTAACACTTAGACTGCGATTCTCCACGCAGAAAATATTTCATGTTGACGAAAGTTTCCGCATGTAAGGTTAAACTTGAAGGATTTTACTTTCACAAATTTGGTTATTCTAATAATTTTCTCCCTAATCTAAACTAGCTTATTCGAGTTATGAACACAAATTTTATGAAAACTTCAAAATTTGTATTCATATATGTTAATGCCTTCGTTACGTTAGGTTAGATGATCGCGTGTACCATATAGACGCACGTCGCAGTCAAAGTGTTAAACATTTTACCGCCATGGAGGCTGTTCGAATTAGAGTGTGTGGGGCGTCATTCGCACCGAATTCATTCCCTTTCACTGCCTAAACTTGGCACGTTGTGTTACATGCGAGTGTCTTCCTGTGTACTTTCGGGTGGTGACCACTTGTGACGTGCAGATTTACGGGGCATCGTACCTGCACAACCTGCTGGAGCCCCTCATTAGACCCTTGGTGCACCCGGAACCTGGCACCGTACCACAGTCGTACGAAGTGGATCCTGCCAGGCTGGACCCTCTTGAAGACGTGGTCGAGAACAGAAAGAATCTCATCGCCCTCACTGCCAAAGTCTTCGATGCCATCGTCGACTCCTCGGACCGGTGGGGACTCTGGCTATACTGGCGTCTGTTTAGCTCGTCTCTGGCGGGGCAGTTGCTCCTTCCTTGATCCTTTACCGTCTATGTGTACTTTAAAATCCACTTTCATGAGGATGCTGCTAGTTTTTTGTAAATGGTCAAATCCAGCCTTGTCACGTCCATACATATAGCTGAAGGTTGTTTTTCTTACGAAGCTAAGTGCAGCCTAATCGCTAAAATGATTTGATCGTTACTCTATGCTGTTCAATATAATTTAGCTCATACTGTGAAAGCGTTTCTTTGGTGCCTGTGGGGTCTGTTGTACAATGATCCTCTCTGAATTACTCGTCTATGAATGTTAAATTCTGTTCAAAAAGATGTTTGCCCTTCCCAAAGTTTAAAACTACAATCTAGCTTTCTGAGTAGGTATCCTTTCCGTACTGCTCGTTCAGAGGCTCTTTATATGACATTGCATTGTTGGAAGACACAATGATAAAATTCAAGTGTTTATCTACATCCTAGTAGAAGCACAGAAGCATATTGTAAAACTATGCTGGTTGGGCAGTATGTATTGCTGGTTAAATGCTTCTGTATCATTGGTCGCTTGCTTGAAAAAGTTGATTGTTCTTGAGTGGAGTTTAGTCGTACTCGTGTGGTATTATGACTGAAGTTAAGCTAGTTTACATCGATGTTTTAAGACACCTATCTTCATACTCGGGTCTTCATCACCCTGGCTGTGTGATGGCTCTGTAGAATGGGGTACGACGGAGCTCCGTTTAGGTGGCGTAAACTTGCACACTTTTTTGGTATTTGTCTTATAACTTCTATTCGTCATTTTTCCCTCTACGGTTCAATTATTCTTGATGTTTTGAATAATTCTTTCAAGTTTATTGTTTTATAATTTTTAATTGTTATCCAGAATATTTTAATAGTTATAACAACCTGATGCTGCTATCTTTTCTTCGTGTTATTTAACTCTCGAGGAACAGCAAGCTGCTCTGGGGTGTTGCAGTTGTGAGCTTGGGATGTCGTGAGTGTTGAAGAGTAATGAAAAATATCCGAGTGACGCTTCCTTTTGAAGGATGACATGAAGGCATCCCACCAGAAATAAAACGAATATTTCAAAGCGTCTGCGGAGAATAGCTGAAGCTAAGCGAAGAAATGACCAGTGGAAGTTTTAAAGAACAACCCTGACGTGATTGTAACTCCGCTCGTGTGCCTCACCGCTCCTGCGGCACGTTCACTAAAATTGGAACGTTATTCAAGATTAGCATAGTTTCTGCGCAAGAATAACACAAGGGGTTGTGAAGCGTTGTGCACATTTTTTGTGTCTGCTGGAATGTAAACGGTAGACAGACTCCTAAATTGTGACACGTACGACGCGACGTAGTCCAAGCCACTGACACGCTAGAAAAATTTGTATTGCTACTAACTCCGCTCGTGCTGGGCAGGTTTCCCCCTCAGCTGCGCAGCATGTGCCACTGCCTCTTCCAAGTGCTGAGCAAGCGCTTCCCCCAGTTCCCCCAGAACAACATAGGGGCCGTGGGCACCGTCATCTTCCTGAGGTTCATCAACCCTGCCATTGGTGAGGGCCCTTTAGCGTATCACAGCTGGTGTGTAGCTGGCCACCAGCTGGTGTTTAGCGTGTCACAGCTGGTTTGTAGCTGCCCTCAGTCTGCCTGTGCAGCTCGTTGCTTCGCTCAAGTCGCCCGTTAGCGCCTTCCCCGGCAGGGACGAGTTGAGGCATTTTTACCTAACTCGAATTTTTTAGCTTAGCGCGAGTTCACTCGTCAAATCTTCGATTTGAAACAAGGGAATCTTGACACGAGTTTACTCGTGCTTCGTTGACCTCGCTCGGTACACACCGACCATGCCGAGTGTGTTCATACATCTCGAGGAAATAAAGTATCAAAATTGTGCGCTTTCAGCAGAAAACGATTCTAGGAAGGAGTTGGATGAAAACTTAAAGACGAAGAAAATACTCCTAAAATCGATTATTTTTACTACGGAAACTTCTCGACGACTGTCTCCATCAGGGGCTCAGCGAATCATTTCTGCACAAGAACAAAGGAGATTCTCCCTCACCGTTTCCTGTTGTGTTGAGGCCGGCAGCATAGCCACCCGAACTCTGCTGTGTGAGAGCGAACCCAAGTCCTTGTCTTTGATTGGTTTCCCTTCTTAACCTTTCCCAAAATCGTAATGCTCCAATTTTCCATCAGAAAATTTTTCATAATCAGTGGGACAAATATTTAAGTCTACTTACAGTCGGTGAAGCACTTATTTACTTCTACTTACAATCCATGAAGCAGATATTTCTACTTTTGATGCACGGAGCAAGCGAGTTTATTCTACTAACGCTCGTTGAGACATATATTTACTTATATACTCGTATTTACTTTTGTAGTGTGATTTTAACGCTTCAAGTTTCATGAGGCGTTATCGTCTCCTCTTTTCGGTTTGTCATCATTTTTTTTTACTTCAGTCGGTGTAGTTCCACTGATTCTGGCCGCAGCGCACGAGAAAAACAATTTAATGGCCGAATTCTTACAGTGACCAGGTTTGTCTATTGTATATTAAGGGGACTGGCGCTCCCAGGGGGGCACTATGAGGTTACCTCCGCTATAGATAGGCCTTCGAAACTTCTGCCTTTCGTGCATACTTTACGACTTAGATTCTTCATGCCTTCTTAGCTATCTCTTCTTCTTCTTCATTCTAAACTTAATGTTCCTTAGTGCAAGAGAACTTGTGTGGGAGCACACCTCGTGCATAGATTCCTCGTTCTCTTAAGTCCATACTAAATGGTTCCTTCTTATCACTTCCTTGGGATTGCAGTCCAAGCAGCTTGGGAGCCTGAAACCAATGACAATAATAATTATAATGTTGCAGTTACCCCTGTGGAGATGGGCATCCTGGACCGCCAGCCGAGCCCGCAGGTCAAGCGAGGCCTCATGCTCATGTCTAAGATCCTGCAGAACATCGCCAACCACGTCGAGTTCAGCAAGGAGCAACACATGCTGCCCTTCAATAACTACCTCTGGCAGGCGAGTCGTGTGCCTCTCTCAGCTCCCGTCTATCTTTTAAGCCGCTGCATCTGTAATTTTCTATAATTTTGGCCATCGATGCGCAGGTATCGCCGCCGAATAGTTTATTAACGATCCGGTGACGAAGAAGTAGAACTGGTTTGCCACGCGAGGTGAAGCACATTTGTAGCGGCCGTTGTCTGATCTCGGTTCATGTTTTGTGGGGCTGGCTCTACTTTAAGTGCAATTTCAACAACTCGTGCTCCTTTCCTCTAATTTCAAAGGGGAATCCGAGATTTTTGTGGAGCTCAGCAATATGGCTATCTCTCAGATATTCTCACACTGAGTACCTCTGTAGGTTCTTATGCCAAGCTGTGTATGGTCATGTAGTGTCAAATTAAACCCTTTAGCATTTTGTCTCTCATCGTCAGTTCGTGTGTTTAGGTGATGGTTCACTTTCTACAATGTTTTAAATCTGCATAATGCTTTTGTGCTTGCATTTATGCCTTATGTTTGTATACCAGCTAGACAGGAAGTAGACTACCCTTGAACTGCAAAGTTTCCCTCTTGCAATCGTTTCGTTGTAGAGAAAGATCTTTTCTGACCTTGAACGTTCATTGGATAAGCTCACCTGCAAATCCCCTTATGATCTTGACTTCACTTATTGTAGTGAATTATTATGCGTTTGAGTTCGTCCCGTGCTTTGTTCTGAATGTGCTGTTTGGTGAGCAGAACTTCGAGGCAGCGCGGCGCTTCTTCATCCAAATAGCGAGTGACTGCGAGAGCGTGGAACAGGCGAGTCACAGCATCTCCTTCATCAGCGACGCCAACGTGCACGCCCTGCATCGACTGCTCTGGAATCATCAGGAGAAGATAGGTGCGCTCCGCATGTGTCTTTAGTTCAAGTGTATCTCAGGCAAAAGTTTAAAACTGATATACTTCGCTTTGATACTCTTCACCTTAAAATGAAGTCTGATACATTTCGTATTAAACTCTGATATACTTCAATCTGATACACTTCGCTTTGATGCACTTCGCTTTGCTGCATTTCTACTTTTAGATCAATGCATATTTGGGTTAGGTCACGTCTGACATGATTACAACTGGAAAGCGAGCAAAACTTTTGTTTCAACCTAATATCATAAACTTTCATATTTTTTTAGTTAGTCTAGTTTCCACGGTCTCCTCAGGGGACATAAAATAGGCCACACGCGATAGGGTTAGGTTAATTTGTGTTATTTTTAAAAGCGGTAGCGAATTCTGGGTCGTAACTAGTTGTAAATAAACTTTTCACTGCTCAGATTATTTTCTAGCTACCTTGTATTTTCCATATTATGCAGTTCAACATCTTTTCTTTCATGACTGCACACTAATGATACATTTAGGTGCAACACAAACACGAATGAGACAGCAAAGTTTCGTGTTGTAGCCTGCATTTCTGTTTAAACGATCGAACAGCATATGTAATAATGGTGGTAAAAGCTCGCGTCAACGGACTGAAACGGTGGAGATGTGGTCCAATACTGCCATATCTGTAGGCAACATCGTGCAATGTTTTTGAAAAATTTGATGCACTTGCCTGCGCAAAAGAGAGAGCTTACAGTAATTTTTGGAATTACACTCCGAGATTGACCCAGTTGGGGATATTCAGGTACAGCAATTGTTTTCAAGTCCGGAACGAGGTCTGTTGATGCGAACCTCAACTATAACTCTGTTGAGTGTACCAAATTCGGTACGTGGGATAGTGAAAGGTTACGAAAGACCAGCCGTATTGTTTGTAACTGTTGTCCCTTGCGCAGGGGAGTATCTGTCGAGCAGCAGGGACCATAAGGCCGTGGGGCGGCGTCCCTTTGACAAGATGGCCACCCTGCTGGCCTACCTCGGCCCCCCCGAGCACAAGCCCATGGATTCTCAGTGGAGCAGCATGGACATGACTAGCACAAAGTTCGAAGAAATCATGGCAAAGCACAACATGCACGAAAAAGACGAGTTTAAGAGCATCAAAACCTTGAATATTTTTTACCAGGCCGGCACGTCGAAGGCTGGCAACCCGGTTTTCTATTACATTGCTCGCCGCTACAAAATTGGCGAAACCAACGGCGACCAGCTTATTTATCACGTGATCCTTACTCTGAAACCAGTGTGTCGGAAGCCCTTTGAACTCGTGATTGACTTTACGCACACGAGCACTGAGAACCGCTTCAGGACGGAGTTCTTGCAGAAGTGGTTCGTGGTTCTTCCTGAAGTCGCTTACGAGAACATCCACGCTGCGTACATTTACAACGCCAATTCCTGGGTGCGGGAGTACACCAAATATCACGACCGAGCTCTGGCACCCCTCAAGAACCACAAAAAGCTCGTCTTCCTCGACACACCAGCTCGTTTGAACGACCACATCCTCCCGGACCAACAGAAGCTGCCGGGTGCCACCACCTCTCTGGATGAAGACCTCAAGGTGTTCAACAATGCCCTCAAACTCTCGCACAAGGACACCAAAGTGGCCATCAAAGTTGGGCCATCTGCCATACAAGTCACTTCAGCTGAGAAAACAAAAGTGCTTTCTCACTCAGTACTGCTCAATGACGTCTACTACGCTTCTGAAATAGAAGAGGTGAGCTCATGAATGGATATGTACATGTGCTTTGGCTTATTTCATACAATTTACAATTTGCATCTACGTGAAGCAGTAAAATTTTTTATACTTCTCTTGAATTTAAAGTTTAAGTTTATTTTTTATATGGCAAACGTGTGTCTTTCATTCAATTGCTACCTGAACGTAATTCAATAATTAAGCCTGTTCATGGAAGGCATAGAATGAACTCTGGAATATGACGAGACTTGCTCAATTCATCATGAACATTTTTTCTCGTGTTCAGGTGTGTCTGGTGGACGACAATCAGTTCACCTTGACCATCGCCAACGAGTCTGGGCCACTGTCTTTCATCCACAACGATTGCGACAGCATCGTGCAAGCCATCATCCACATCCGCACTCGCTGGGAGCTGTCACAGCCGGTCTGTGGGTCATGGTCAGGGTGTGATGTTAGCAACAGAGCCCGACTAAGGGGCTTGTATTTATGCACCTACTGAGTGAAAGGAAGGGAGATTGGTTCCTCATTGGACACGAAAAGGCCTGCAATCAACCGTTGATGGTGACTCTTAAAAATTTATGGACTCGTTTCTCGAAAATATTACGATGAATAAAGAATAAATTAAGACTCAAATTACTCCCTGGTCAAAGTGCATTGCTCTACAGGGTGTTCAGAAAAGACCGCACTCCTGTAAATCCTGAATAAATATTTTATTTTTGAAGTAATGATTAAAAACTACATACCATTGGAAAGAGGAAATTTAGGAAATTTGGGAGATTTGAAAGATGGAGCGACAGCTTGTACAACAAATGCAAATATCACTCATTTAAGGCAACAGTTTTCAAACAGATTAATTTCACGCACGACCCCATTGAATGGCCTGCGGGATCTCCAGACCTTTCTCCGCTCGATTTTTTTCTATAGGATTATTTGTAAGGAAAAGTATACAAAAACCAGCCTAAAAATATCGATGAATTAAAAGAATATTCGAAAAGAAATTAGAAAAATTGGTCGTGCGACGTTGCAAAATGTTATGACCAGTATGAAACAAAGATGAGAAGAATGTATTGCGCAGGATGGGCATCATTTTATAAATGTTATTTTTAAACTTAAACTTATAAACTCTCCCAGATTTTTTCTTTTCAATGGTATATATTTTTTAAGTATTACTTTGAAAATAAAATTAAAAATGAAATATTTATTTAGAATTTACTGGGGTGCGGTCTTTTTTGAACACGCTGTATATGAGCTTAATTCTTGAGCTTGAAATAAAGACAAAAAATAGAATAGAAAATGGCAATAGGAACGAGCCAAGTGGCTTATCTTCAGTTTTTACCCTAGTCCTATGCCGTCTGACAACGAAATTAACGTTTCATGTTTACATGACACCTTATCACACCTTCGATACGTTGTGTCCCCCTGCAGCTTGAAATCGTGGACGTAACATCAACACAAACATTTGGTAAACTGAAACACATTTTAATATTGACCTCTCATACAACTCGAGAAGCAACATGTTAATAACTTGAGAAATATTCGTTGTGCATTCACAGTAACTTACTGCTGCGCTTCAATCTTATTTGAATTGGAACATACAAACCTTTTTCCTGGGAATTTTTTGAAGGACTCTCTCTATTCCTAACTCATTGTGTCGTAGGCAGCTCCCCAGGGTAGACAATTGGCTTAGGTTAGGTCTGATGATCAACGACTGATTGAAATGATTGCTGAGCGCCCAAATGAGATATTCGACGTTGTGCCGTTGAGAAGATACTTGAAAATGTGCAAC
>VOMN01085720.1:0-11813 GCA_014899125.1 Orchestia grillus
ACACTGCTGTGTTCATTTCAGCGATGAATCCAAATTTTACTTATTTGTCTCTGATGGGTTCGTCCGACGCAGTCTTATGGGACGATACTTGCCTCAATGCACTGAAGGCAGCGTCAAGTTACATGGAAAGGTAAATGCAGCAATTTATAAGAAGTTAAAATGAAGAACCAAGTTTTACCGAGCATGAGAAGGGCAATTAATCAGCTAGATGTTTTTAAGCATGACAATGCACCGTGTCATGCAGCAAAACCTGTTACGACATTACTCTCTGAGGATAATACTAGTATGATGTAATGACATGCTCAGAGCCCTTGCGGACCTGAATCCGAATTTGAATTATGGAGGATTTTAAATGAAAAACCTAAGGTAAAGAGTCCAAAAACATATTGATGAACTGAGGAAGAATTTGAAAAAGGACTGGAAGAAAATAGATGTTCATGAGTGCAGACTGTAACTCACTCCTGTAACAACAGATGTTATATGCTGTGATTGAAAGTAAAGTGCCTTATACTAAGTACAAGTGAACATGAACACTACGTTATATTTTGAAATGCTACTAGTAGACACGGGGCGTGTCGCCAAAAATGGTGGGACGAATGATGGTAATTTCAAGATGGCCTTTTATTGACGGAAAATCTGACATGAAATACTGCTATTTGCAGTATCACTGATACGAACTGCTTTCTCTGACAGTCTCGCTGATTAGTTAGAAATGCGGACCCGGAAATTTTCTCCTGTCTTAGCCCTTTATAGCGTGATTGAGAGACGGACGGACGGGCGGACCAATGAATCAAGCAACACTGAGTTATAATTATCTAGTGGGATATCAGTGGAATTATTGGGAATTTGCTTGCTGTTTTAATTATTTTGATCACCTATTTTTCACTAGTATGATGGAATTTGTACTATGACTTTTTCAAAAATATTGATTAAGGTCTGCTATTAAGGTTGATTGATATTAATTGTTATTAAGGTTGATATTAAGGTTGATTAATTTAAGGTGTATTATTGATTAAGGTGTGGTATCTTGAACACATTTAGTTTAAATTAATGACTTTATTTTGCTTTAATATGATGTTTCACTATGTTTCGTAGTAAAAATTACACCAGGTTTCTACTTTTTCTTATCATCGTTCTTATCTTTTTGCCCTGCCCGGTACATGTCTCCGGTCCTTATTGTTGCGCACATTGAGCTTAATTGTTGAGCTTTTCACAAGGCTGCTGTGGCTCAGTTGTGACTGCTCTTGATTCCAACAAGTTAACCTAAAGATTGAGTTGGTGTTCAGATTTAACATGATTCAATAGCAACATGAAGGCTATTTAATATTTTCGTCATTGTATGTAGTGCAGTGAGAGCTGGCCAAATGCAGCTTCATATACATAAACAGTAAACATTATTGCGTGGGGTTGAATTTTGTGCTTGTGGGGTGTTGAATCAACACATTGCGTGTTGATATCGCGCTCGGCTCTTAAAATAGATAAAAAGAATATTTTTTACCAGATCCAGAGAAATAGCTGCAACCTCATTTGGCAGGCAGAATTAGTATATATGAGATTAGTGTATTAATTATATATGAGATTAGTGTATTAGTTATATATGAGATTAGTGTATTAGTCATATATGAGATCAATATCTTCGAATGGAGCTCGCACTTCAAGGTGAAGTGATAGAAGATGAATTTCTTTGGCTCTATGGTAAACATCGCCCTTGCGGCCGCCATGTAAACGGGGTATAACACCTACGAAAGGAGAGACTTCTCAGCTCTCTTGTCCCTGAGTATTGTTTGGTCGTGTCTTGGATTGATAAATAGTGTGATGGAAAGGTTGAATGAGCAGAGCGATAGAAGATTTGACGAATAGAAAAATATAATAGATTATAACTGAAAGAATTGGCTCATGTCATCAGACACCAATCACGCACAGGCACCAGAGTATACATGAAATTAAAGGGCAGGAGGAGTCAAAAACCAGGTAGTAGTATTTCTATCCCTGTGTCCTGTGACCCCCATTACTTCTAAAACCCACTGCACCTTGACTAAGAAGACAAATGAAGGTACGCAAAAATAAATCCGTCTTACTGAAGCTCCGTCTACACCATCAAACTCTTCGTCAATCACGAACACACCAAAGCTCAAACAAAAACACAGACTCTTTTGAATCGTGGCCAGACTTGGCTTCCGGCCGCATAAAGTTGTACCAGTACAAAATTAAACAAGCAACACTGCTCCTTGAATACGTGTATTGAGTCGATGTATGTTCGTGTTTATTTATATTTCATGGTAGTTGTTAATCATGTAGATGTTATTTTTCTATAAGTAGTGACATTTTTACCAGTGTTGAAAATATACAGCTATCTATCTTCTAATGTCTCCCCGACAGGCAAAACATTGCCAGTTACTATTTATGCAACTGTTAGCTACCATTTATGCTACATGAACTAGTCCTTAATTTAAATAGGCTCAAATAATAAAGTCCACCTTTTATCAATTGAATAAATTGTCAAAATAATCCTTCTGCCTTAAAATCCAACATTCATCAGCTTTATAGTCATATTACACCAAAGTCAAAAAAAGAAATCACAATGAAATCAATTTAAGAATGCAATAGCTAAGAGCATACATGAGAAATACAAAGTTTTTCTTGATCAATTCATTAAGTAAAGGAAACCCGTTGAAAAATACGAACACATTGGAATCTGCAAGAGTGCAAGATGTGTTCGTAGAGAGTTGAAAATCACGAAATTCGCTCCAAAGATTGGTAATGCAGACTGGCCTTTCCAATCATCGCTTCTCACATACAGTCATTAGAACGTTTATTTTAACCTAAGCGAGCGGTCGTTTAACAGTTGTGATATCCTCTGATTTACCAGGCTTACATCATTTGCATCATTACATAATTTGAAACGTTTCAGATGGTGTCCTCGGATAGTAGTTAGCATCTTGGGAACCTTGGGAGATTTTTCCCGCAAGCATTGGTCCAGACGATTTTTGAATGTGATCACAGTGTCAGCATAGACCATGTTTCTGTGTAACTAGTTTTAAGTTTTAACAATATTAACTGGAAAGAAATACAGTGTTTGGGATAGTCAGAAGGTTTTTCTTTTTTGCATATGGACATTACCTTCTGTGCGAACGTTATTATCTCTTTCGTAGAGCCTATTCAGGTTAATAACGATGCATTCGTAAAGACATTTTCAATCTTCGATTAGCTAACCTCGCAGTCTTCTTTCTGCAATCGAGATGAGTTTCAGCAGTTGAAGACGCTGTTCATGGCTGAGGTTCCGGAGATCAGGGAGAATTTTTCTTGCTTTGCACAGAATTAGCTCCATTTCATTGATCAGTCGTCGTAGGGCAGGGCACAAGAGTTGTGCTGCATATTCTACGCGTGGCTGCACTAGTGCTTTACAGAGAGGTAGTATTACGTATATCTTTGCCATCTTAATCAAAGTTTGTTGCTATAAAACCAAGAATTCTGCTCGGATACACGCTTTACCGCTTGCTCGTCATGCTTTAGGTCTTTATTGTTGGCGACTCCAAGATTTCTTTGTTGATCTTCGCTTCAATACTGTAGGACTGTAGCTTGCTGAGTGTTGGAAATTTCGGTTATTATTGAGAGGTCCAATGTATGATTTATTGGAGACTTTGATGAATGGTTTGATGAATATTTTCATGGACGGTTTGACATGGGATTTCATCTATAGTTCCACGAATGGTTTGACAAACAGTTTGGCAAATGATGTGATGAATGATTTTGTGAATCACTCAACGAATTATTAACAGAGTACAGTAAAACTTAACTGTTGAATAGAGGGTCTGACGAAATGTTTGATGAGGGTTTGGTGAATACTTACAGGCTTGATTGATTGATGAATGATCTAATAGATCAAAAGATGCCATCAAAGAGAAGTACGCTCAGTTAACCTTTCCTCATTCAAAATTACTGCAGTTGCGCACTTGGTTTAATGCAATACTCTTGCAGCGATGGTAGTTTTCTGACATATTGTGGCAGTTTTGAGGCAGATTATCGCCATAGGTGAGCAATTGGCCAGTGGCTGCTCGTAGATCTCGGCACTAATGAGCACAACGGGCGCACCGATGCGCTGCTGGTCAGTGAACAATGCTCTGAATTAACTGAGCCGATATTTAATAGGGCTTACCCTCGTGTGTCACACTAGGGAATAAGTTAATTACATTACTTTAAAAGGTTGAAATTCACTGTTAATTGAGTGGTAGCGATAGTGACGCGCAGGTCACCTGTTGCAGTGCGAAAAGAAGCCTGTGCTGTTTGAGTTGCTCCTACTCTTCCAGGCCACGCATTAGAGAGGAAGGGATACCGATTGAAATTGTTTGAGGGCGGAAAAGGGTTTAATCTTCTATTTACCAAAGAGGCCTGCCATACGGTTTGGTTTCACAAGGCTGCTGCGAGTTCTTCTTAAGAAATTAAATACAGTTTTATTGTATACCTACATGAGGCTGCAGCTAGCTCTTTGTAAGTAACTAAATACAGCTGTATAGTGTAAATAATTCTGTCGTTATCGTGTTAACACCCACCCCGACCCTCATCTTCTCATCAGAACCCCTTGCCAAATGCCTGCTTTCTCAACACTTGAGAGCCCTCAGCGCAATGCCCTCTGGAGCGTAGTCGGGGCCAGCGCCATAAAAATGATCGTTTCCAGGCTTAAAAAGACAAACAGAAGAGCGTAAAAAGTCTACTCTTCCTAATTTATCCAGGCAGCAGTGGCAGCGGCGGTAGCGCGCATTCGAATCTCATTGCATAGAACTCTGGAGCTCCCAAAATAAGACACATAGAGAACGCCATCTGTCATCATTATGTTCCAAGAAAAAGAGAAATGCCGAGCATCCTTCTCGTCCAAAAGACCAGCCCTGCATGGAGGGGGCAAGTGCGGTTCCAAAGAATGGGCTGATTTAGGCACTGGTTGTAGACTAGGGAACTGGAAATGTTGAGCAGGACTTGTTGTAAACTAAGAGTTTTAATGGGAATTACACTTAAAGCTTAGCTGTTGCTGAAGCCGTAAGTAAACTACTTTGGACGATGGTTTTGATAAACTTTGTAAACATAATTGTTTTGACAACAATTAATCTACCTCCTTTTCTAGTTGCAGAAGCTCTGAGTATTTTTTATCTTTACGACAGCGCAAAGTATTTTCAATCTAACGACAGTACTGACAGCAGGCTGCAAGGAGTATTATATTTCAAATTAAATTTCAAATAATTATATATATATTTCACCAATGTTTAATTTCGAATGATAGTTACTGCAGCAGGGATAATTTTATTTTAAGTCATAATGATAACCACAACCATTGTTTTACGTTTAATTATGGTTGTAACAGCAAAGAGAATGTTATCATTTGGATGGCCACAATTGGTATTTTATTGTATGTAAGAAATGGTTTTGACAGCTAAGTCATTACAAAGTCCTGAGAGCTTTGGTTTTCTCGACCAGTCGTAAGCAAGATCTGCTTGATGTACGATCGAGCAAGGAAGTGTCGTCCTCCACAGGGCAACACAGCCACGTCCCCCTGATGTAGGGAGTGAGAGCCACGTCCCCCTGATGTAGGGAGTGAGAGCCACGTCCCCTTGATGTGGGGAGTGAAAGCCACGTCCCNGGGAGTGAGAGCCACGTCCCCCTGATGTGGGGAGTGAGATCGTTAGCGGGCTCAGTGCTAACATCTGTATGAGGTAATATGAATATTAAAAAATCTCGAATCATCAAGTTTTTATTTTTTCCAGTATCCCATTAGTGCAAAACTGCACCTCACCGACACCGAAAATATTAATAAAACTTGATTAGAACGCTATAAAAGCTTAAACTAACATCAGGTAACGAGAGTGACTCGTACCTACGACTGTTAAATGATTATCACACCATTCCACAGGTGCAAAATATCCCCTTTTTTAGACTCACCACGCTGAGTAATAGGCGAGAGATAAAGCTCACAACCACTCAATTTGACCTGAGTCACGCAGCCACAGCGGAGCCCTCAACAACGCGAGTCATGAAGCCAGGAATTCTGTGACGGGCACGTATGAGGATTTTAACCCGTAACCTGAAAGTGGCGCAAACTTGCCCGTTTGAGTGATAAATTTCGACCAACAGTCGTGGGGTCGTGAGGCTCGGCTTTGTGGGGTCGTGCTCGACCGCCGCCTGCCTTCACTCGAAAGCGTTCCTTCCTCTGTGAGAGCTCCGGGGGCATGACCGTGAGATTAGCAGCTGTGCAGCTGACCGTCTGTATCGTCAGTTGCAGCTGACCGTCTGTATCGTCAGTTGCAGCTGACCGTCTCTACTGTCCGTTGTACCTGGTATCTGACCGTCTCTACCGTCAGTTGCACCTGACCGTCTGTATCGTCAGTTGCACCTGACCGTCTCTACCGTCCGTTGTACCTGGTATCTGACCGTCTCTACCGTCATTTGCACCTGACTGTCTCTACCGTCAGTTGTACTTGACTGTCTCTACCGTCAGTTGCACCTGACCGTCTCTGCCGTATGTTGCCCCGGAGTTGATGCAGAGCTCCTGACGAATATTCCCAAGCACAATATTCAAGAATAACTTGTTCAAGCATAACTTGTCTATAGGTGTTCAAAGACATTAGTTTGTTGTAATAATCTGTCAATTTAGGTGTGATTTCTTTGTTAAGGTGTTAGTTAGATCATTAAGATAACTGCTGCGTGAACTGCTGCTTACTAACTGTTACTGTAACTGCGTGAACTATTACTTACTAACTGTTACTGTAACTGGGTGAGCTGTTACTTACTGTAACTGCGTGAACTGTTACTTACTGTAACTGCGTGTACTGTTACTTACTAACTGTTAGTGTAACTGCGTGAACTGTTGCTTGCACGGACGAGGCAATAATTTTAAATTAAAGTTCTGTTTTCAGCAAGCAAGTTTGCGTGTTCTTCTTGATCACAGCATCACTTACATCTGCAAATATGCGTGCGTGAGTCTATAAATATATGTTTTCAGTGAAATATTGTACACATGTACATATAACGGCAAATATTTATACCGGAAACTGTATTGCTCTGCTACAGGCACACCTACCTTCCATGATTCTAGGGATTGATAGAAATTCATATGCAATTAAATCCTATAAAACCCATCGTATCATTCGTCTGTTCACCAACTTATGTAATCTAAAAATTTTCGATCTTATCTCTTACGCCAAATACTGACTTAGCTCCTTAAATGCCAAAAAATTTTAATCAAGTGAGAAGCTTTTTAGAGAACGTCAATATTCCTGCCGACCGTGTTATTGTCTCGTTTGATGAGAGATCTCACTGCACTTCAGTTACAGTAAACTCAGCTCTTCAATACACGGAAACTCGAATTAAATCAAATCAAGAGCAAGAAGAAATGAAGATGAAGCCCAATGACGTCATGAAGTTCCTCAGGACGTGCTCAGGAGCCAACGTTTTTCAATGGAGTGATGAAATTTCCAAATAGAAACGAAGAACCAGGATGGGTTCTCTTGCATCTGCGGTTCTCGCAGAACTCCTGATGCAATTTATTGAAAAACAAATTTCCAAAGAAGCATCCTACCAGCCAATGATTTGGAACAGATATTTCGACGGTATTATACCTATAATTCCGGGACAATCTATACACGATTTGCTAAATTTCATAAATGAAATTAATCCTTGCATTTAACTCACATGTAAAAAAGTGGCCGATCGAACACGATCTCGATATTTTGATAAAACGATGCGAAAACAGACCGTTGAAATTTGTTAATTACGGAAAACCAACAAATTTGACAACCATTTAAAGTTCTGAAGCTACCACCCAATGTGGACGACGCGCGGTAGCGATGAAATCTCGAGAGGCCCCAGGTTGAAAATATTGCTCCCCGAATAATTAAAAAGGCGAAAAAAACTAGTCAGAAATATTTTATTGGGGAAAGCTAGCTAAAAATGATAGAATCAATAGTAAGTGAAGCTAAAAACAGGAGCAAACAAAATGAGCAGATCAATACTGAGTTCATTTCTGCTTTCTACATTTAAAGAACTACTGCAAAATTAAATCGAGTAGTTAGAAAGTATCATGTCCGAATCGCTAGCAAGCCGAAAAGTGCTCTACAGTCTAAATTAAATAAGAGCAAACAAAAGTGTATCAAATTTTCCGTGACCAATGCTTTATATTGAATTAAGTGTATCGATTGCGATAACGCTGATACATGCATTCGAGAAATCCATAAATTTGTATAGGAGAGACTAAATGAACATTAAAAAATATGGGCAAAAATTAATTATATTCTTTTGTTGAGCAGGATTCTAAAGAAGTTGCCATGAAATAAGTTAAGACCCTCCGAAAATTACGATAACGAAAAATGTTGGACTGGCGATGACAACTTTTAGAAGCTTTTTATTTATTATTATTTTATTAATAACTCGAAAGCTTGGGTAAAATTAAACTAACCCCAGAAGAATTTCCATACATCATCCTTTAAATAACGTAAGTATATATTTATAAAATCTATTACCCCCGTTTACAGATATTGTGAACCTTGCATAAAAGAAGCACGTATCTTTTTAATTTATTACCTAATGTATAAACTAATGGAGTATCAACACACTGCATGATCATTCATTGAAATGTAAGTGAGTTCATATATCAGAAACTGATCTATGCAAGTCATAAGAAAATTTTCATCTCCATCAACTTTTGACCTAGTTTGTAAAGGCTCATTTTGGGAAGTGCAACAACACGTCGTCTGAGTTTCAATACTGGCGATTATGAACAAGTGATCGCTCAGAGCACATTGAATTCACTATTGATTTCACGAGCGAAAGATGTGGGCTCTAAGAAGCAGCTGGGGACAGTCCGCCTTGTGAAATGATTCCGAAATCGCCATCCACTCAATAATTCATTTTTAATTCAAACAATCACGAAAATTCAAATCGATAACTTTTCAATCTTGACGATGTGCTCTGAAAAAATAGAAATCATTTCGCCAAGGGAATTCTCGTTTTCTGACGAAGATTTAAGTAATTCGTCAGTGTCGAGGGTACTGAGGCGAATTTCAGCAGTTGATTAATACAAATGTCCCTTCATCTCAACACACGGCACATCCATCATATATACATGGTCACTCACATGAGTACTCCAACCATCAAGGAACTACGAGTACATCAAATAAAATGGTCCTTCAATAAATGCTTCTTTCCTCATCGGCCACACTTAAATTAGTGCGAATAAATTCCCCATTTCATATTACAACATAACGCGTGAAAAAGACTCTTGCTATTATATTTCACTTCTCTCTAGAATTCCATTTTACCACCAAGTAAAACCTAAGGTCAATAATTGATTCGAGTGATTCTCACCATGACGCACATCAGCTGACCTTCAGGTCAGCTGATGCATCTCAAGATACAAAAGTGGCGGCTGGGGACAAAAATATTTTTCAGGGAGCTTATTGGCACTACACAAAGCTAGGGTGGCCCTCGTCATGCAGGAACGGCAGTCACGTCGACTCTAACGTTTCTGTCTGGGCGGCTGCAGCGTCTCTATTGGGCCGTTTCTCTAGCGCAAGTTTGTACATGTCCTCGCCCATCGGAATATTTTAAAACCTCCTCCATTTCCTGGGTAAATGAAGCCGGACGATTTGCGGAAGTTAGAGCCGAGTATCCGGCTTAGAGTTGCTGTTCTGCTAAAAACTGTGTCGCGCTGAAATTGAGGTCAGGCCTAGTTTTGAGAAGCGGTCTCGGTTAAACTTGGCCTCTATATTGGAACTTCAGTGTGAATATTACTAAAAAATTAGAACGCTTCTGGATTAGCTCCATTGACCTGCGTTCTAAAAACCTTCATGACCGTAGAATCGTGGAATCCACCTTGCATCTACCATGGTTTAAAATAAGATTGAGAACATCTTTGCAAGAAACAGTTTTTGGCCCGACCTCGTCACGAAGTTAGTATATGAGACACGGGAGTATTTTTGCCCAGTGATGTCCCGGAAAGTTTCGTAATTACAGGTGCGAGTTAGCGGAATTCCCGCTGAGTTAGACAACGAGGCAAGCCTCGCAGGTGACGACTACGACTTCGAGTTAGATCACAAGTGCCTTGAGTTGTGACAACGCTGGGCGAGAGGAGGCCGGGCCAGCGGCACAATCGCTGCCGGTCTTCTTCAAACTTGGCAGTCCATGTTGACAATCATCATTCAAATACCGACGAAGTTGGGCGGTTCTCTACAGAGCAGGGAGTGACTGGGATCGTTCCTGTTGGGAATACTTCTCGCGACTGGAGTTGATTTCGAATTTGAAGCGTCAACTCCGGAGCTCTCAGCCTTGGCTAACAAAATTAAAGCGAGAGAGGGACTCCATAGCAGCGCGATATGTAGGTACACACTGTAGAATTGAAGTACAAGTAAGCAAAGAATTTCGTAAAAGGTTATATAATTCACGTACGATTTGAAGCATACGGGGAGCCGAGGGTTTTTATGAATGTCAGCGACGCAGAGCAGTGTGCAAAGCATTAAAGGGAGCGTTTTGATTGTTAGATACTGCCGAAAATTTTGGCCGCCGGAAAGGAAATCTAAGATACTCGAGGCTCCAGTGCGACGGAAGAGAAGTTTTAGATGGCAAGAGCTTAAAAGGGAATAGGAGCTTGCAAAATTGAAGGCGTTGGTGTGAAGAGCAGCGCTGTTCATTTGCGGAGTACGTTGATATGCCTTGGTGCCTTGTTGTGTGTTAGATAATTATATAACTTGTTGAGCCCTAGTGCTACACCCAGCATGTTTTGAGATTCGATCATGCTTGGCTACGGGTCTTTTGTTACACACCTGTACTTTTCCATGGATATTTGGAAACTCCCATGTGCCTGATGACCTTGGATATTTTAATACACCCTTGTGCTTTTACGTACGTTGATATTTGATAAATATTCGCACTTTACATTGAGTACAGTGACATATACCCGTGTTCTGCCTCAGATTTTTGACACACTCTGGGGCTTTAACGCAGATATTGTAACACACATTAAGGGTACAACACATTCTCTGTCACATGACACACGTAGGCGACATGTGGCATTTTGTCAAGTTAGCTCAACTGCTATTTAGCGATGTTTGATAAAAAGTTAACATTAGGTCTCACCTCTGACTTACATGTGCGTCTTGAATAATTAAGTTCACACTACGAGTGCATCCACGTTGTAGATCCGTTGCGAAATGAAGCATTGTAATTCAAGTGCTTATCAGTAAAAATAAATATGAAGGCAAGGAACACCGAATTTAACTTTCAAGGGGGCAGCAAATGTGTTAACCTAGCTTTTTATATTCACCCGGGTACTTTAGCCAATATTTTATATAATCTTGTACTGTACCTAAAGATTGCGATTTAGAGATTGCGCACCTGAGATTTAGAGGTTGCATACCTGCGATTTAGAGATCGCACTTTTCCCTGTGATTTAGAGATTGCGTACCTGAGATTTAGAGATTGCGTACCTGAGATTTAGATATTGTGTACCTGAGATTTAGAGATTGCGTACCTGAGATTTAAAAACCGCAATTTTCCCTGCGATTTAGAGATTGTGTACTTGTACCGAGAGATTACGATTTGGCCCGGAGTTTTATCTTAATACCTTTGATACTCCCTGATGGCTTACCTTTGATATTTTGATACATCTTGGTGGTTTAACTTAAAAAAATTGATACATATTGGTGCTCAATCCTTTATAGTTTGAGTCTCCTTGGATACTTACCCTGGATACTGCGGACACCCTGTCACTGTACCTAAATACTCAGTCCACCTTGGTGCTGTATCATGGGTACTTAATACACCATGGCGTTGTA
>VOMN01085722.1:0-22163 GCA_014899125.1 Orchestia grillus
GTGGTATGGGAGGGTTGTGGTATGGGAGGGTTGTGGTATATGAGGGTTGTGGTATATGAGGGTTGTGGTATGGGAGGGTTGGGGATAGGAGGGTTGTGCTGATAGTGTCTGTCCTCGTCAGTGTGCGTTGCGAAATGAAGTTAGTTGTTCTAATTTTATTTTTTCGATGTGATTGCTTAATGAAATGGGGAATGCAATGCTCAACGAAGGTAAGATTCCATGGGTATAAATAAAGCATTAAAACACCTAACTCTTGTTTAATGTTGGTGCGCAGCTATTACTTGTAGACTCAATACTGAATTAGGAATCACTGGTTTTTAATATTTGTAACAAACGTTCTATTAAATTCTTTACAAACAAGTTAGTGGCTCCAGGCTATGCATGCCTGTATTACCGGCGGAAATGAACTGGCGAATTATGTTGGATGTTAAATTGAAAAAATCGCAAAGTTGAGCCCCTTCATTCAATTGGAGCTGAAGCTGCATTTAGCCTTGCACGATAAACGAGCTGCAGCCGTATGTATAAGTGAACTAAGGCTGCATTTTCCTTTGTAACGAAAATCTTGCAGAGCTTTATGAAACAAGACCATATGGCCTTCTGGCGTGTCTAAGGTTACGCATCTCTTCAGGTCTTTCTCATTCAGCGTAGTAGAACAACAACCAATCCAAGTGATTTATGTTTCAGACTTCTTAAAAAACGTAACTACTTATACTGTTCATATGAAATCAAACTTGAGCGTGCGTACGGTATTTAATTAAAAGTATATGTACATGCACACACTTCTTCTGATTTCTGGCTGCTCGAGTGACAGAGTAGAGTTAATAAGTCGGTAATAATTTCATGCTTGTTTCTGAACAATGCAGTAAGTTTTTTCGCTGCCCTTTAGATAAGCGTAAATTATTATAATGTTTATTAAAAATTATATTAAAAGCGCTTACCGAGNAAAAAAAATCGTAAATTGTTCCGTGTTCCAGGTTCTAAACACTAGAGAAGTGATTTCATCCAACCACAATACAATTTTCTAAGTCGTTGATACAAAGTTCAAGGTTTGTGTCTTGTCGAAAAGGTGGGTCCATTAGTCGCCATGTACTCCGTGAAGTGGCCTTTCACTTCACCGCTGCACCCTTCATATGACATTTGGAACGTCGGGTCGTCGTAAAATATTTTATGCCCGGAACCTTTGAGGGCCCAGAGGCGTGTCATGCGCTCGCGAGTTCGGTCAATGAAACTAGCGAAGCACATTTGTCTTTTTCAACAACGCCTGTCATGGGCGTGGTGTTATAATTGAACTATGAGCACCTCTTCTACGTCACTTCTGCATCGTAACTTTGCCTTTGTCTCCCATTTGTGCTGTTAAAAAGCGAGAGAAAACTGTTTGTCTTTTGGACTTAATGAGTACCAATTGTCGTCTTCCTTAGCGTTATTTGAGTCCGGGAACCATGCTATATTTGTACATGTATTGATGCCAAACTGAAATTCGAAAGCTTGAGAATTGCAATGGATTAAAAGTATTTAAAATCTATCATCAAAATAATTAGAATCAAAGCATGGAACGAGACTGTTTCAAAGGCCTATGTACTAAGTAATGAAAGTATAAATTCACCTCTGTTCTTTCATTTTGAACGTACACTACCCGGCCAAAAAATTTGTCGCACCCTGGTAAAAGTAGATATAATTTAAACAACTTTTTTCAGGTTTCCTCAACAGATTTTAAGAGAGAATATGGTAACAATAGTTGCGTTCAGTGACACTAGTGACCAGTACAGCACCTGCTTTCACCGCGACAACCAGCATGAATGATCTCGCCGAAAAAAACACAAACTAACCTCTGTCTTTGACACATGTAGGTACTACTACTTGACATATGTAGGACGGGGTAAAGGTTTTTACGAGGCGTCCCGTGAAAGGTTTTCGCACAACTGCAACCATGGAATGTTATGCATAACCGTGAGTGTCATTGATGTCTTGTTAATTATGCTATACAACTTCAACCAGGGAATGTTATGTATAACCGTGAGTGTCATTGAGGTCTTATTAATTACGCTGTGCAACTGCAGTCAGAGAAAAAACAGGATCTAATTTATACCTAACCGGCCTGAGCAAAAAAAAACTAGGAACTAGAATGGTAATAATCTTTTCAGATGAACATCGAGATACTAAATTCAAGTGTGGTAGAAAGTCGGTGATCTTCATATACTGAAGTGTTTATCGACTACAACCGTTTAGCTCTGATCTACAGGCTTATCATCAGCTAAGGACAAATATTTTCGCCGTGTCATCACCTCCGTTAATGAGGTTCTCATTTTTCCGGCAATTTAGGTCGTCAACATGAATTCAGTTAATGCAGTTAGGACAGAACCCTTGAGAGGGTGCCCTGGCGGTCGTGCAGTCGTGGCTGTAATTCGATTTACTTGTGTGGAAAGTGATCAAAACGGACGTTCTTTCTGACCTTCCACTGAGCTGTGGTAACTCACACAATGGAAAGAAAAGCGTGTTGATCGAACTATCACGTGACAAATAAAAAACTCCTGTATTTATTCACAAGAAAAATGAGTACTGTTGAGCACCGAAATTCACGAGGGCTTCGTTCAAGATAGCCCTAATTTACGATAATTTTTTTGAGGCTGTAGATAGCAATTAACATATTTGTACCCCGCATCACAAATTCAGGATGGTCTACAATTGTCGAGTATCCCGCTCTACTGTGTCTCGAGGTAATGTTCGTAGTTGATCAAGGGATAAAAATATGCATGTGCAAGTGGCCGAGACTGATTCTATGTCTTCAAGTCCTCGAAATTAATTACAACGAAAGCGTTCATAAATTCTTATTTATTTGCGTAAATCATTCGTATAGCAGAAGAACATCAAAAGGCAATTTGCATTTGCCCAACGTCATTCATTGAAAATGATAGCATTTACAGCACAGTTCGCACTGCATAAGTCCACTTGTTTCTCTATGTGCTTGCAAGGCTATGTGTTCGATCAAACAAATCGGTATGTTAATAATTTGTTTAGCCGAAATTCGGAGTGCAATTTGGAGTGCAATTTAGAGTGCAATTTGGAGTGCAATTTGGAGTGCAATTTGGAGTGCAATTTGGAGTGCAATTTGGAGTGCAATTTGGAGTGCAATTTGGAGTGCAATTTGGAGTGCAATTTGGAGTGCAATTTGGAGTGCAATTTGGAGTGCAATTTGGAGTGCAATTTGGAGTGCAATTTGGAGTGCAATTTGGAGTGCAATTTGGAGTGCAATTTGGAGTGCAATTTGGAGTGCAATTTGGAGTGCAATTTGGAGTGCAATTTGGAGTGCAATTTGGAGTGCAATTTGGAGTGCAATTTGGAGTGCAATTTGGAGTGCAATTTGGAGTGCAATTTGGAGTGCAATTTGGAGTGCAATTTGGAGTGCAATTTGGAGTGCAATTTGGAGTGCAATTTGGAGTGCAATTTGGAGTGAAAATTGTGTAGCACATTGCTCGTGTCTCGTACTGCACATTGGCCGTGTCTCGTGCTGCACATTGCCCGTGTCTCGTGCTGCACATTGCTCGTGTCTCGTGCTGCACATTGGCCGTGTCTCGTGCTGCACATTACCCGTGTCTCGTGCTGCACATTGGCCGTGTCTCATGCTGCACATTGGCCGTGTCTCGTGCTGCACATTGGCCGTGTCTCGTTCACATTTTGTACGCTTGCCGCTGAAAAATATAAAACCATGAAAATTCATAGACGGTCGAAGTTTTTTGAAGTCTCGAACTTTGCATCGCAGATTTCAAATGGAATTTGTTTGTGATTGTTTTAGTATTCTGACAGCGAACACATCTCTACTCGAGGGGAACGCCGACTCTCAGCTGCCCCTGAACGTGTCGGCCCTCTTCGGTGCAGTTTGAATAAATCGCATCGAGGAAACTGCCTGGGGTTGGCAACTTCTTAATTTGAAGCAGAAAAATGGAACTTTGGCTCAACTTGATTCACTTTTGTGCCATAGTTTCGCTGGGCCAAGGCTTGCAATCTGGAGGAGGAAATTATCTTGTCCGGAACAGTTCCCGCTTTTTCTTTTCATTCAGAAAGAATCAAATGAAGGAATTTTTCACACGCTTAAAGCGTATTCTTCTCCAAACGCATTTCGGCAGAAGTTAAGTTTGAATTCTTTCCATCATGTATTTGCTGATTAGCTTCCTTCAGTTTACACAACTGCACGCTTTGGCTATTGAGGAACCCAAATGATGTAGACTGCCGAGTTTTAGAAGCTTAAAATTGAGATTCCAGCAATCGAGCGTTGAGTCTTTTCACGTAATTCGCTTCAATGAACTCGTCTTAACGTTTGAAAAACTGCGTCTGAGCAACACGGTATTTCAAGTTAGATGAAATTGTATGATAGTAATACGAGTTTATTTCATCACAAGTTGAGGAAACTGATGAGGCTGACCTGCATGATAAATCACTGTTAATTCTAACACTTTTGAAGCGGCGTCTTTGTTTTGAACCCTAATTTCATTCGATTGATAGCGCTGAGCTTAAAATTGAATATCTGTGCAGTCACTTCGCTGAATTTTGCACAAAAAATATTTGTCAAGGACGATCTTTGCAGGGGACTGCTTACTCCGGCGTACCACTGAGGCTAAGGGGCAGCAGTGCGTGGCCGAGTGCATGATCAAACAGGAATAATGTCTCCAATGTCCGTAGTCCGTTGAACTTCATTGGAAAGAACATTGTTAATTGCTATTGAAATGGAGGAGGGTGAGGGTGATCTGCTTTTGCTGCTGCTGGTGTTCAATACCGGTCACAGATAGCGTCTTGAGACATGAAGTGGTGATTATTCATTCATTTTTGACCCTGCATCGATGACATTAAGAAGTATCACGAGTTAAAATCATCGTTTTTTAAGAGCTTTGAGAATTTCAGCAGCCAAAAATGTAATTTGTTTAGAAACTTGTCTCAAAAATCCAAGTTTTGATTATGTAATTATTCCATGTCGACGGATAGAGATCGCTATAATTGAATGTTTAAATGATTTTATTTTTTTCAAATACGCTACATCTCGAATAACCGTTTATTTACATTGAATTTTAGTTATTCTGATGAAAAATCCTAACCAAAATATTATCTTTAAGTTTGAACGTTAAAATTTTTAAATTCTCGTATGCGAATTTGAATTGAGTATCTTAGCAATTTAGTTTCCCTAATAATCATCTGGAAGCAGAAAAAAGATGATGCTTCAGATGCTCTAAAGTTTTTCAGAAAATACTGTCAAGCGTGATCCCCTTATACGTTTGAATGAGAATCCGGCCTATGCATCGTACGTACGCACCATCTGAATGGCAAGATGCCTCCATCACTTAATTGTTCATCTTAAGAATAAAGTCCTCTGCGTGAGGTCTACGTGAAGAGATTGAAAGCTGTGCGAGGTTTTTTGAACAGATTCATTTCTCATGTACATGACGTCACGACGTCCGCAAGGCCAGTTTTACTCCATGGAAATGGTTTTCGCCAAAAACCAATAGCGCCAAGGTTTGTCTTTCGAGCCCATCCGTAAATCGGTGCTCGGATGGAAATAAATTACGGTCTCGAGCTAAGAATAATTGACGTCACGTCAAATGAAAGACGGAAGATTGAAGTCTGGAATTCCACGGGAGAATGACAAACGATGCCACCGACCTTCGCAGATCTCGAACTTTTTTCTAGAAAAGGGGGCTCAAATCTTGAAATATCCAGCTTCCAGAACATAATTGAAATTAAAGTTACAGTTCCCTTACCTCAAGTTTAAAAAAATGAGCCTTTCAAATATTGTGAAACTAAAATAAGGACTTGCCGCAACTTTATAGAAAAATACCGGGTAATGTTCCGCTCTTTTTTCCACGGGTATTTTTCTGTTTTTAAGTTAAATCCTCGTCTGCATTCCCACGGTAACGGAGCACTGGTGGACAGGGCTCAAGGGAAGTCTCTCCAGCGAACCATTCAATCGACTCTGAAATTCGGTCCTACGTGGCTTTTTTCTCTCCAAAACTCGCACTTACTGCATCCGTGAAGTCGATATTTTCTCATTACCATTAGTTCGTGGTAACGACGACCAGGTTATGGTGTTCTTTTTTTACAGGAATACGTTAGTTTTACGGGTAAATGTGATTGTAGTATAAATTTTCCATTTGTTTTTGTCGAGTTCCGAACATTGGCCAAGTAAAATAGTGGTACTCAATTTGATGATTGTTGATGGATTGATCGTGAGCTCAACTTAACCCGTCAATGCATCAAAGTTATTCTTCAATACGTCTCGCCACTTTGAGGTCGTCAGGAGGTCATTTGATTCAGACATAAAATTTGAGGGCAAAATACGGTTCAGTCGTTCGCATCAATACGATTCTTTGACGGGTGCGGCTAAAGGTCTCGAGGTAAGCAAAAATGTAAATAAAACAATACATTCTGTTACCATCGATCTTATTCAATATTATTACCGACAAGTATGCATGCAAGAGCACCCTATGCGGTATTGAGTTGGACGTGAGTTTCCGAGCTTGAATAATTTGTCAATTCGACGAAATTTCATTTTGCAGGAAAGTTTTTTGTACATATCAGCGATGCGAAGATGGGGAGAAGTTTCCTACCAGCTTCAGATCAAAACTTGTTGAAAAAGATAGATTTGTTGAGTAAAATGTCTTTCCTTTATTTACTTGCTACCTTCTCACGTATTTTCTTGACAGTAAGATAATAGACCGTAAATAAGCGTCTGTCTCGATTCTCAGTCTGTGAGAGAGCTATGTGCATTCTTTCTCGTATATCCGTAAAGATCATTATGTATGATGGAATGAATATAATCAGTAAAATTAAACCTGAAGATTATATTCACTGAATTCTTCATGATTACAATTAGAAATGTGTAACCGTAAATGGCAGTAACACTTCTAATGCTCATGTTTCCCAATATTTATTCGTGAGTTAGTTATAAAATATGATGAATAAAATGATAATGCACGATAGGAAGAATTAGATTTTTCGTTATATAAGTATAGATTGTTGGCTCAGGGGAAACCATTGACTCTCAAATTACCGTTCACGGCAAAGTTGCTTCAAGTTCATTTCTAACTACAGCTGTACACCAAATGAATATTTAACGCATTCCAAAACGACATTTCTCCATTTCAGGGAACTAATTAGTGCTGCGGAAGACGCTGCTTGGCAACAGACCAAACAACATACGAGAGGCCCTCGTGTTTGAGTTCCCGTTAGCTCCCAAACAATTACTGCATTATTTTCAGACGTGCGACTGCGTTGTCACGAGCCCACATTTGTGCGCACAACAGACGGCAGTGAAATTCCGTGCACAAAACTTGAATCGCTGTTGACGCTCCTCGCGTGGCAGCGAGCGCGGCTTCCACGTGCGTTAATTAAATTAGAATGACGCTTGAATCGAGCATAGTTAGCTCTTGTTGCTCGAAAAGTTCTAAGGGCATTCTTGTAGCGTTAGGCACACGATAGAGATGACCAGAAATGTTGAAAAATACAGGTGAGGATGGCAAGTTTCATTTTTTTTACGCCTAATAAATTTGGAAGGACAGTAACATGATTTGCTTCAATGGAGGGCTGTGGGTACCGGCAACTGTGATTTTCTGACGTTCATTGACGGGATGATGCAAAAACATTCGTAGGTTTTCACGTAACTTACTGCTCAGCGGAAACTTTTGTTTTTAAATTCTTGAAAGTATAAGCTACATGGAACTAGTACAGTTTATGATTCTGAAAATACTCGTGTGTAGTGAAATATTTGTTTTTGTTAAATTTATTTGATTATGCCTATGCATTATTCATTCAAATTAAGCCTTTGCTACAACAGTGATAACAAGTTTATTTGATGAGCCAGTGAAAGAAGTTCAATAATTTCTACAAAAATAGTTATTTCCTGGTTGCGGGAGGAGGGTAGGCCAAGAAAATGTAGTTCAGTCGGTCATGTATTGTTAACCAGCAAGCCCGACTCATTCTGAAATTCTCCAACATGGTTTCGTTACATTTCCAGATGCTCATATCTAACAAAAATTAAAAATTCCAGTGTGCCTTAGTTAGACGCATGCTTTTCTGATAGATGAAATTTTTAAGTACTTCCAAAGTTGAAATCTTGTAGAAGAGAAAATACAATTACGTCCGGGACAGATAAGTGCGATCCTGGAAAAGTTACTATGGTCCTTTTTAGGTTTTCAGCCTTCAATTATGACGATTCGGCTCAATTGGTGCCCTAATTTCTGCCATTGGCTCATTGAATAGTTTCGCTCGATAAATTCCGAAGTTATGCCAGTTCCGGGTCGGTCCCGAGAGTTAAGCGCAGAAGAACTGAGCTTATTGGACTTTGCTCAATATTTTCATCACTGAGCCCTGGCAGATTAGAGAAAGGGAAGGTAAGTTCTAGATTGAAAACTATTTTTCGGGAAATTGAGATC
Organism: Orchestia grillus; assembly: GCA_014899125.1. Classification (NCBI taxonomy): domain Eukaryota; kingdom Metazoa; phylum Arthropoda; class Malacostraca; order Amphipoda; family Talitridae; genus Orchestia; species Orchestia grillus. The sequence goes on from VOMN01085722.1 coordinate 8,415, forward strand.
TATATTTGATATTTTAGATTTAATGCTGACTGCGTATATTAAATTAATATTATTTTTTAGCAAAAATTATTCGTACCTTCAAGTTTTCCTTTTAGGCAAACCTAGACTTATACTACGGAGTATTCTCTAATAAAGTAATCAGATGCAATAAGTCTCCAGAGCCATACATTTACAGAGGTCGAGAGGCGGGGGCTCCTATGTCTTCGCTCACATGGCGAAAAAATGACACACCTGCATAGCGGTCGCTCTATTATTCCTTGACACGATAGCACATGATTGGCTACCCACTGGCCATAAATATTTTTCACATTCCGTATTAATTAAATGGGAAGGCTTGAAACATTTGGACCTCACCCGTGGTCATTTGTGATGAACACCAAATGTAGTGTACTTGATGTGCATACTTGGTGGACATACTCGATGAAATGCGCAGTTTAGTATTACAGGCTACTGAATAACTTCGTGCTCTAATCGTCGATAAAATGCTTTGAATAACTACGGGTTTTGTATTTTTCTGATATTAGTATATTTTTAGAATTGATCTATTCATTTATTGTATCCAATGATTTAGACACTCTGTGATGGTGATAATACGGAATCAGAACGATGGTAACAAACAATAATAGCAATAGATGTTTTGCTGATTTTATACTACCTATACGTTTTTTATTTGAATATTTACAAAATGAAATAAAAGACTAAACTAAAATTAATTCACGTTTTAATTTAGGTACTCGGTACCCCATGCTCCCCGCCCTGTTTACGGGATAACAGCGATTGGTAAAACTGCGCTCGATTTTCCCGTCCAATTTCACAATTTTGCACAAATGACGTACTCTCAGCTAGTTTCGACATAAATTAGCAATATTTTTCTGAGGAGTAAGCTTGATCTCTTCATGGGTTAACATGAGCATTTACTAAGCAAAAAGAGTCGAAGTAGAACATATACGCTTAAAATTGTGATATCATCCGTTGATTCGAACGGAATTGTTCTATCATTTCTGTGTTGAAACTGAGGCACGATGAAAAACCTTTCAATTAGTCACCCTGGCTGCCTAATCATCAAATGCCACTAATTTCCTCGAATGAGTTATTATTTATCAACTGCTAGTTTGAGGAATGATAGTTGTGACATTAGCATTTCCTAAGTTTTTTTCCTGGAAAATTTTAGTGAGAATTAGTTATATTGATTGCTACATTACTCCACACACCGCCGAAGATTCCAATATTCTATTAGAAGAAAGAGAGAATTCTTGGCTACTTTGACGCATGTAAAAATCTTCATGGCTCTTATCAGTTTCAGCAAGAACTTCAAGATTATTTGCGATTTCTTAAGACGTTAATTTGATAATTTGGCGGATATTTGCCAACTATTGAGCATGACGTGCATTTAAAATCGGAATTGCTCTAGATGGTTATCAGTCACGGTCCAGGAACGCTGTCAAGTCGGCCTTGCCACGTGGGCTAAGAAATACTAGGCGTTCGGAAGGTAACTCTGACGATTGAGACTCTAGAGTTACTTGTCTTGGAATGATCTTCCGCGAATGTCTGCATCGGATGAGTGAGCTGCACGGCTGGCCTGGCTTACGTTGCTAATTTGCTACACTCAAACTTTGCCCACTCTGCAGGGATTTCCGGGCCGAGTTATTCTCGAGTTGTGTACTGCACTACGTACTGATGTACTCATGTTGGTATGGTTCTACATTGAAGGAGAAAGCGCATAGTTTGAAAAATGCAACAATTTCTTTGATTTCTTAGAAGCACACACTCAAGGCCAGAAGGATACTAAATTGTGTACTTGCTTCCCTAGATTGCCAACATGGCTGAACTTGGTTGCGTGCAAATTGAACAAACTTTTTGACTGATAGAGACGTACTTGAATTGAGGTAGTGAATGTATTCAATATTTTTCCTTCAAGCGGGGGAGGGACTAATGCCCTCTCAAGAAATGCAGAAATTGGCTTAATCGATCTTTCAACTTTGTGCGAGTATCTGTAATTTAATTTCTTTCCTTTAATTTCATGCAAAGTTGAACTATACAGTTCAACTTCAAATGTCCCATTTAAAGTGAAATGATAAAAGATTTCTGAGCGCAATGTTTTGTGCAGATTTAATGTTGATAAAAGATTGCTTCTATCAGCCAAATTAATTATTTTCACTTCCAATAAACTGTTCAATTGAAGGAATAATCCTTCATAAGAAACATTTACCATATCTATCGTGGTTATTAACTAATAATCATTTTACATATCAGTGATACACATATCCACGATTCCTGCGTTCGCAAGTTGCCTACATTTACTTAAAAAATTCTTACACAAAATTGCTGGTGAATACGAACACAAACCTGCATTGCGTTTTGTATGCAAACAGCAATGCTGCTGATAGAGGCGCGGTAAGGAGAATTGATTGCGATGTTCATTCTGGACGATCGTTTAGATAGAAATTCATGGCCAGCTGATCTAGATGCACGTTATCTGTGAGCAAATATAGCGAACGTTCGATCAAATATACGAGCGATATTCTGGTCTGAGAATGTGCGTCGTCATCTATCATCGCTACTTGATTAGTCCCGTACATCTCTAATTTATCTCTATGTATTTTGCGTTGAAGTATATATTTTGTGATCAAAAATTACTCATGAGGCAACCAGGGCACATAAATGCAGTCCAGTGATTTTCTAAGCCCTCGAATGAATGTTTAACACAACTCACGAGTCGCATGATAGCATTGGACGGGTCATCGTAAAATGTGTGGGCAACCTCGAAAGACTAGGGAAAATGTTGCCGTCGTTGGAGTATAATCAAGATGCAATGATTTACGACGATGCTTCCGTGGAGATAGTTTATGAAGGAAGGTATTGCTTGATATTGATGAAACGCAATAAAGCCTCACGTACGGTAAGAACGTGCAATATGGCGATGTAGATCATTGCTATCTCGCCCAGGCAATAACAGAGATTGAAGAGATGAAAAGGCGCCTCGAAGATTCTCAAGATTACGGTTGGGTATGGGCATCACGTAACGGTGGCAAACCTTCATGGAAGAACATACAATGGCAATGGCGCTAGAATTGAAAAAACTTCTTGGCTAATATAGTTCCGAAAAACTGTCTTTTTTGCTGAATGCACCCGTCTCATTTTCGTTTTACATTTGGCGATGGGCATGTAAAAAGACTTGTGGTTACAATTGGATTGGCATAATGCATAAAATTATCACACATTATACTCGTATTTATGCACTTTAGGTTCTTTTAAAGAACGCTGGATTTCATCAGCCTAAATGAAAAGTTTCTCGTGCTATCAATGAATATTTTCAAAGTAGACATGAATAAACGATCTGGCTAATTTTATGTTAGGATCGAACTACCTTATTGCTTACATATTAATGAAAAATAAATTAACGAAACGTGATTTGTATGTATGAAGGTAGCATTTTATATCTAATGCTTTATACACACGCAGGGAAACTTTGAATCTACTGAAAGTTTCTGTAAGACTTGATCTTCCTGATTTTTGAAATTCGTCCCTTCAGGGATCTTACATGTAAAGCTGGACTGGAACTTATTGTAAATGACCTTCTTAACGGGTGAACGGTAGCTGTTCAACTGTGTGGATACTGTGGTTGTGCTATTCTTACGGTCACTGTTGATTACTGACACTGTCGGACACCTGGGCAGTGACCGTTGAAATATTATGGTGCGCGAGTTATGAAATTCGTTGAGTTAAGGCGAGACTCCATGTCACAGATCTCGTTTTAAAATGCGGTATTTATTCAGTTTTAATTTTAACGGATGCCTTTTGGGTGTAGAATGCTTTGAGATAGACGTCTAATGAATTATAACGTCTTTAGTCATGCTTTTATGAAATACAACCCATTCAACCCCTTAATTAACCGGTAAGTTTCCGATGAAGTCGCAGGATTCACAGTCGAATTTACGGTTTGAGATGAGCGAGTTCTCTCGGTAATGATCGGTTCATATCGTAAGAGGTCAAGGAAGGATCAGTAAACTCATTTTAATCGTAAGCTATCCGGAAATTTGACAAGTTTAATCGACCAAAGAAAGAAAATTGTCGTTGAGTCAAAGCGCGCACAAGTTAACTCCTCGTGAGCGTCCGAATGAGCTGAGCAGCTGTTTTCTTCAAACGCAATGCATGAAGGCCTGCGAATTATTTGAAATTTTTTAAGCATGTCTCGCATTGTTTTAAAGTAAATGAGTCGCTTAAGCACTTTACTTAGGAAATACAACCTGTCGAGGTTCTTCTTTGAAGAAATATATCAAATTCCAACTTGTGTTGTGAGACACGCAAAGAGGCAAGAGGTGTTACCAGAGAGGTAAATTGTGAAGAAAATAACGAATCATTTGGTAAATGATGTGCAGAAGGAGCTTTTATTCCTAGGGTCTGTAGTCTCCAGTCCATATCCCCGAGCGCTGTGCAGTTGCACGACCCTCTATTGCTGCCCATCTGCTGCAGATATTTCATAAAAAGATTACATATTTTCAGCGTGTTGTTAATAACACTGGCCAATAAATAAAGACATTATTTCCGCTTGCTTTTTGATCGAACGTATGAGAAGATTTTTGTTCTGTCCGAGTTTTACTCCTGTAGAATTACTGATGCTTTTCCCTGAGAATGAGGTATTGCAGCTACACCTCTTTTCGTTTAGAAATGATTTCTAGATTGTTTCAAAACTAATGATCTTTTTAAATATTTAATTTTGCAGCCAAAGTGACGCCTATGTATTGCTTTGATGAGAAAAAATCATTCAATTAACTAAAGCTCACGTGGGTACAAATACCTTCTAAGCCTTGCCCCCTCACGTTAGGCTCGCTGCAAAATGTGTACGCACCAAAACTCGCATTAGAAAAATCGGTCGTCACCTACTACGATATCTGTGCGTTTTGCCGTACTTTTATACGATGGTCGCACTCAAAAAAGCGTCCAGAAAGCTATGCTGCTGCAGTACGACGGTTCTTGCCATGTATAGCGAGAACAAAGATGGCGCAGGTCGAGTTCCGAACAAATTTTTGCCCGGACTGTTTTTTTGGTTCCTGAAGTTTGAGCTTCTTGAGCGATCACGTACCCGAGTTGGGCTGATGTCAGTGTAGCAGACAGGGCTGCTGGGTCATGTCAGTGTAACATGCAGGGCTGCTGGGTCATTTCAGTGTAGCAGACAGGGCTGGTGGGGTCATGTCAGTGTAGCAGGCAGGGCTGCTGGGGTCACGTCAGTGTAGCAGGCAGGGATGCTGGGGTCATGTCAGTGTAGCAGGCAGGGCTGCTGGGGTCATGTCAGTGTAGCAGGCAGGGCTGGGGGGTCATGTCAGTGTAGCAGGCAGGGCTAAGGGGTCATGTCAGTGGGAACAATCATTACCCTCCTGTCCTTATCTGCCTCGATCAGAGAGGCAGGTGTGATGTGACCTCCGCTGCTCACCCGTCCATGTGGTGCGCGGTCACAATCTACTCCTCTAGCGAACTCGTGGACAAAGTGCGATGTATTTCTGCGATTGCGGCTGCTGTTTTATTCACCGCAGCAGGGACTGCATCAGTTATTCTGCTGCTGCTGCTGGAAAATACGGAATATTTCCATGACAATTACACTTGCGAACGAAACGAATGAAGCCTGCTAAGGCAGCAGGTATCACGAACTTTTCATATTACGAGTGAAAAATAACAACTCCGTTCCCGACTATACGCTGGAGCCGGTGGTCCAATCTGACGTGGAGGGAAGGTATGAAGTGAAACAAAGGGGGAACGTCAATACAGTAATCATCGGGGTCTGTGTCACCGAGGGCGAGCGAGGCGGAATGTGTGTGGGTTAAAATGGAGCTTCGTGGCTTGTGAACACGTGGATGGTCGCGGGCAAATGCTGAGGGCAAATGGCCGAAGCTTTGTGTGGAATTAATGATTCATAAAATCAAAAGTAGCTGTGAATGAAAAAACGCTATTGTGAATACGTTTGTGGATGTTGGATACGACTGAAGTGAAGTAGCACGAGTGGATGTTGTGGATGTTGGATACGACTGAAGTGAAGTAGCACGTGTGCATGTTGTGGATGTTGGATACGACTGAAGTGAAGTAGCACGTGTGCATGTTGTGGATGTTGGATACGACTGAAGTGAAGTAGCACGTGTGCATGTTGGATACTAATGAAGTAAAACAGTGCACGTGTGCATTTGGGTAATAATGAAGTAAAACAGTGCACGTGCGTGTAGTCCGCCTTTTACTCGAACTCAAAGCGAGCAGGACACGCTGAAGTGGCATCTGTTATACATTCATACGATTGTCGGAAATGTAATAACACTTTTTACATTTTTTATTCGTTCTTTGTGTGAAGTTTTTGAATTTTTTTTGCAATAATGTTGTGATGTAGCCCCTTAGAATTTTTTTTCAAATTTATTTTTTGTTTGTGATTGAAGGTCTTCCATTAAGATCACTGTAAAAGAATGCAATTTAAAATGACTCTATAGTCTACTACCTTACACGGGCCTAATAGTTTGAAAATTCATTTAACTTTTGGGTAAATATTGATCATACTTCAATAACTCTAGCTGAGGATACTAATTAGTAAATTTTGAAGATTTGTGTGCTTCTCAAATAAGGAGAGTAACTTCACACGTAAATTTCATGTTCTTACACCGAACATAAGTTTCAAAAAGCTTATTGACTTTAGCTTTACAAACACACGAATCCTGTGACATTAGAACGTTTTATAACAATGCACACTATATCACGTTTTTTCAATATGTTTCCCATTGTCAGTTGCCTCTTTGATTGATGCTTATGTGCTATCGTGTGATCGATGATCATCCAATAGTTTTAATAAGAAACGGTATAATTTCACTATCTCTTCATTATTCCCTTAAATACTTACAACTAAAATCTCCCGATCAACATCATTAGTAGAAATGCACTTTATTACTTGCAGCACCGGGCGGGGCCTGGCAGCGTGGCGTTATTTACCAACGCCTTTTATTGGAAAACTATAGTAAATGGCCCTCGTTCCTCTCAAGCTTTGCCTTTGAAGAAAATATGAAAATTCACTGATCTCTCCTCAAACGTAAAGTTCTAGCTTTCAAATTATATTTCATTCATTTTGTCTGGTTCAATATGGGAAGTTTGAAAGGGCAATTAAAGATTTATTACTCGCTCTAACGTTATCATGACTGTCGCACAATTGAGGGTATTTTTTCAATTTTATTTTAAAACACCCGGTGTCATATTCGTTCCATTGTGTTGTGTTCGAAATCGTACATATTTTTCTTCACAATGTGAATAAATTTTCATCATTATTAATTTGGATATTATACAATAGTAATACTTGACTCATTTACATCGCCCTCTATTAGGGCAACTTCCGGATGCTAGTTTTAATTTACTATTGCAAACAATCGGCGCTTCATTTCTCTCTCTTTTTCTCCTTCTCTTTCAAGTCCCATTTTATGAACAAGCGCTCACGTCTCAAATAACTGAAGATCAGGTGCACCATTCATCTGGACAGGGACAGGGCAATTCAATTGCTGTTATTGAAAGAATTTGCGACCGGAAGTTATTGAGTTAGATGGCTTCAATAACAAACGCGCTTCAATCGAGGACCCAGCTCATGCTAGAGAGCACGGCTCTTTACCCGCTCGCTTGGTCAAGCCGGTCCAAAACTCTGGGAGGAATTTAACGTTCATAAATACTCTATAAATGGAGGCTTTTAATTGAATAGCTACGAGTTTTCTTTTAGATGAGGGAAATGATCGTTATGGCATTCATCCAATCTTTATCCTCCAATGCCGTTGTTCACGTTAGACCAAGGGAGTGGTAACTTTCCCTGTGCGAGATGACTTATGTTTTGAATTATATTTGACTATAAGAAAGCCAGGTCAAGTGGAAGTGATGAAGTGAAAAAACAAACGTATGATAATTTTGCCAACAGGCAGAGGCATTCTACATTAGAGAAACAATTAATTTCTGCTAGTCGACGTGTTTTACCTTTTTACGTGCTAATTTTTCTGGTTTACAGGCGTGTAGTCTGCCGGTCTTTTTAATGATGGTTCGAAAAATTTAGCTGCTGGCTGCAAAGTGTCTCGAAGGGAACGCAGCCGGTACTTACAATTCCACATCTGATGTCAATTGACAATTAACTCGTGCAGCTTTTACAGGATTATTATGTTCGGCACACCGTATTGCGGTAAATCTATTTTTTAGGGCTAAAATAGTTATATAACTAGTGAATAAGAAGGAAACCACCGAATGTCAAGAAAGAGACTGAATTGGCCGAGTTTTATACTCATGAATTTTGTTCGGAAAAATGCCCGAAATAAGGTGTATATTCAAATAAAGTCTTGATGCACAGCAGCTCCTCGCCCCAGACAGTGTTGGCAAATCAGTGATCCCCCCATAAATGTTATTTGAATTCATTGGACTCGGAAAACAATGCGTTAAAAGTCAGCCCCTCTGAGCAGAGGTCAATTAGAAGTGTTATTTCTGGTAGGGAAAAATTTCAAAACTGTGCAGGATATTAGAAGGGAAATAACTAAATGCAGAAGACTTCCCTTATTAATTTGTGAGAAAATAATATAACTGAACAAGCGAAGTCTGAGGAAATTTTTCTCTGAGAAGAAAGAGGAGCTCAGTTATACGTATGAGTATGTAGATAGCGTCATCAGGATTCGAAATGATAGATACCTTTTTTTTTTATCGCCCGAACCATCGAGAGAACCCTTCTTTTTCTTCCAAAAGTTCATCGTGAACACGAGTCGGACGATTTAATTTTCAACTACATCGATCGCAATCCGTTAAAAAAGAATGGAAGACTCGTGTTTCTAAGTGAACCAAGCAAAAAATTTTTGTTTTTGCAACGAGTCAGTGGCTAACACAAGTTTTGTTAAACATTCAACTCGTGAACCGTGCTTTGTGCGTCTCATCCAACGTACTGGGATTACTTCCAAAGCTGAGTACTTCCGGATGCAAGTCGGTGGCTCTTCATCGACTCTGTACATCTAAAAGTTTGCCGATCAGTTGTGGTACTCAATTTCTGAGCAAGAGAACCTCAGAACTGAGGTTCAATTCATTCTTGTCTGTCTCAAATCGGGGCTCAATTTCTCGTCAGGTCAGGCAGCCTTCTTAGAAAATATCGCTAATGAGTGGCTGTAGGACTACGTCGTTCGGTCCTTTATCTTCTACTTATCGGAGGCCGAACAATGAGCACCAACCGAGCCGAGCCTCCTCCTTTACCAGTATCCGTGCTCACCTACTCGTTCTACTCACCCGAATTTATTTGAAATTAATCTGAGCTTAAGTATTAGTTAGGTAAAACACCAGCCAGGTGCTGCCAAAATATGTCAGCGAGATACACCTCTTGATTAGGTCACTGACATTCGTCTAGAAATCTGTGTTGTTTGCGTAAGCTACAAATATGTAGGTTTATCATACTCGACATATCTAGTCAGGTATCTGACCTGAATGACCTGGTAAGGTTCCACAATGCGCGTGTCGAGCTATTGAGATAGCTTCATTAGTCTCTAAGAAACCTAGAAGTTGGAGGTGTGAATTGTTTTCGACCCCATTAGTTGTAGCAACTTCTGTGTTGTCAGACAATTGTCCTTGTTTGGAACTTTATTTCTATACTGTACAGCCGACTCATTGTTCTTGCCTTGTGCAGGAAATTGGGAAATGGGTAATTTTGCTGCTCACGCATTATTTTGTGAAAATTATTTCACAGCTGCCGTTTTTTATCTTACACCGTTGCCACTCTGAAAAACTAGATGAGCTTGCATATTGATATCCGGCGCTCTAATTTGGGATGATGCAGTACTACTAGACACGAAGTTCAGGCTCTCTTGATGGAAATTTGAAATTTTTTGCCAGTTGTTCGTTCAACTTTAAAACTTTAGTTCTGTCTTGAAAAACAAACTAGTTTATCCCGAAAGAGATGTTCTTTTTTGTAGAAGAACTACGTTACAATTTTTTCTTTTTGGAACCGTTTCGTGAACATAGATCCAATAAAAATGCTGATTAGGGAAGCATGACAACGACTAAAATATTTCTTAGCCTTGATGATGATGATGATGATGATTATGATGATTATGATGATGAAGGCAATAACTACTTGAGATGATGCTCAGATGAAAATTTTGCAATAACGTGGCCACGGCTTTCCTCTCACTGAAGTTGACTGACTAATAGAACAAATTGTGTCGAAAATCTTTTCATGCTCAGTATGTATGTAGAGCCAGGGTGTGAGGGCTGAGCGAGGACACGTTGGCTTCAATTCATTTCACATTAGATTCATTTATATTATTTTTTATTTCAGAAAACCCATTTAAATTAGGTTTTAACCCAAGGAATGAAAAGACATGGAGTCATAATTGCTTTAACTACAACTATCATGGTCTTAGGAGTTGTGAGTAGTGAAGGTCATGCCATACCACCTTACATTTTTCCATAGAGTCTTGGGTTAATGCTACCGGATACACTGATGTTCTAAAAACGGTTCTTGAGCTCTGGTTAAAAAAAGAATCCAATGGAAGGCCATACGTCATTCTGCAAGACTCAGCACCTTTTCACAAACCCATGACATCCTAATATTGGTTATCAGAGAATTTTTACGACCATATCTCCCTCAATTTGTGGTCCAAATTTGATCAGATTTTAATTCTGTGGACTATAACGGATGTAGCGGTGTAAAAAGGGAAACTGGTCGATATCTTCATAATACCATAGCTTCATTGAAGGCCGTCATTGTCCAGGTGATGTCCGAAATGAATAAGGACCACTTAATTTCACCTTGTCAGTGGTTTCGGACTTGCATAGAAGTAGTCATCGAAGGCAAAGGTGCTATAGAATAATTTAATAAGAAACTATCATCAAGGATAGTTTTACAAATTTAACTTGAACATATACATTTTTTGCTAAAATATTATTTATTTCACATACTAAAAATATCCTCAAATAACCCTCGCCCCCTGTACAAAAGCTCATTTAAAATTTTTATTTACACTGTCTGATGCAATGTAAATTAAAAACTTTTTCCTAATTCAAATCGACTCTCCAAATACGGAGGCTATTTTTACAAGGCAGGATAACTTAGGAATGGCACGGAGCATGGCTGGGGTGTAGTCAGAGGAGGTCGCAGCAGTTGCAGGATAAGGGGCCGCCACGTTCTAAAACTGGCATTTTACTACGATTCACGTATGCAAATTCTGCGTAGAACTGTCGATTTAGTTGTTTATAATTCATTTACCTGAAAAAATATTCCGTTCGTGGAAACTGGTTCCATTTTTCAATGCGATAGCGGATACCAACGCGAGAGAGACTGCCGAGTAAGAGGTTCAGGGGCATCCGCACAGCCCTCGCACAGACACCTCACCTCACAGAAAACTTGCAGCCCGCTGGTGAAGGTCTCCAGCTCTGCTCTATTGTTAAACTGTGCATCAAGACTGGTACTGCAGGGAACTGCTGCTCAACTTGACAGAAATCGTCTCGTTAAGGAGGCCCATTGAGCGTACTTCACATTAGACCAGGCGGAGCACTGTCTCTCTTGACTTCGTCCGGCCGTCCTTTGAGAATTTGGGTTGCAAAGCAGCGTCGTTGTGTAGAGGCGACGCGGCCGCAGCTATACAGGCGCAAAGACGCAAGCTTTCTGATTTTACAGAGAAAATTTTTAGGACTTCAAGTAAGAAATCTTTTTGTCCTTAAATTTAGAAGAAAAGAACCGGATTTTAAAAAGTTATTCTACAATTTGGGCTCTATACAGCTAGTAAACGATTGTTATATGCGAGTTGAAGCACTATTAAGAGCGTTGAATTTAATTCAATCGTTTTCAGCTTCGTCTCGTTAGTCATTCGATTTTTAGGAATGGTGAAGCTGGTTGCTGAGACGCTTATCAAGCGCACCAGCTTGACTTTTTGGTGCTGTCGTCGATATTAAAATCGTGATAACTAAATCTGAAACAAGCGATATTACTGCTAAAACAATTAATACTTCAACTAAGACAAGCAAATATTACTGCTAAAACAACTAATACTCCAACTAAGACAAGCGATATCACTGCTAAAACAATTAATACTTCAACTAAAACAAGCGATATGAATATTAAAATGAGCGATATTTCAAAACAAGCCGTATTACTATTAAAAAAGCGATATTACTATTAGAACAGGCGATATTCCTGCTGAAACAGGTGATATTCCTGCTAAAACAAGCAATATTCCGGCTGAAACAGGCGATATTCCTGCTGAAACAGGCGATATTCCTGCTGAAACCGGCAATATTCCTGCTGAAACAGGCGATATTCCGGCTGGAACAGGCGATATTCCGGCTGAAACAGGCAATATTCCTGCTGAAACAGGTGATATTCCTGCTGAAACAGGCGATATTTCCGCTGAAACAGGCGATATTCCTGCTGAAACTAGCAATAATACTGCTTTATTTGATGTGAAGGTTTAACGTAAACAAAAGGAGGAAGCTGGTTGTTAGCTCACCATATTTGTGGACTAACATTACTATGGTACAAAAATATGAACGGTTCGATCCAAAAAGTCATTTTCAGTACCGGGCAAAATACAAAAAATATAATGCAAAGAAATGATCTTATCGAGGAAATCAAAATCGAGCCGATTCCAATGGGAGCGCAGCCTGAGTAACATTTGAATTGGCTGACCAATTCTAAAAGATTTCAACATGCGTACATCAGGGGGGATGCGTGTGGGAGGAGTCGTGTTCAGGCAGTTCAGGTGGACAGGAACATAGTACTTCAGTACTCGAGTGCGGACGGCACGAATTTGACTTCCAAGGAGGAGTGCCAGTCATGAAATGCAACTTAAGAATCACAATAGTTTAAATCAATATATATATTGATTAAAATTATATATATATGAGTACCTTACAAGCTTCTTTCTTTACTCACTTGTTCATGATTGAAAACATGTGCACAAAGTCACATTTAACCGATGTTTGGACTGAATACTTTTCGCTTGGCATTGTTCATTAACTCTAAGCGATGATTAAAATATTAGTTGTCAAAACTCAGTGGACCATGTGGAGTTATCAAAGACAAAGACGGCTTTATGCGTTCATTTCAAGCATTGATGTTGAAGGCGCGTTTTGATGCCATGAATTTCTTGCTTTTGACAGGATTGCAAATGTTTGAGGTAGTTCTCCAACGTGGGCACCAATATTCGTTCGATAATCGAAGTGACGTTTAAAAAAATTGTTGGTCAGTCTTTAGTGTCAGGTTTCCTGGCAGCTCGTAAACAGGCAACCGACAGCAACCGAAATGCCCGAACTATAATAATAATATTTCCTTAGATCAAAGTGAGCATGTAACGTACGAATTAATTGCATGCCAAGAAACTGGATTGTACGAAACAATTGCATGCCACGGAAATATACTTATATTTCCTTGCAGCCACACATGTGAATCAGTAATGGCAAATTCGTTGGAAATGAGCTCAGGGTACAAAATAAAATTATATTAAGTCGGATGAGATGCGAGTTTATCTTAAAAAACACCTATTACTAATGCTCTCTGAGTGCATTGCCGTAACATTACAGTGAATTATAATTTAAACTCAGTGTCGTTGATGCAGGTTTTCCCGAACGTAAAGCCTCGTCGAGAGGTGCGAACATGCTTTCTGTCCAGAAATTTCCTGCTTATTCTGCATAGGCAGCGCCTTGGTGCTGGAGTTGCTACAGCCGCGCCTTGGTGCTGGAGTTGCTGCAGCCGCGCCTTGGTGCTGGTGTTGCTGCAGCCGCGCCTTG
>VOMN01085727.1:0-11156 GCA_014899125.1 Orchestia grillus
ATAGCCAAATCTTCCATAATATACGACTTCCAGTAACGATTTTATAAAGTTTTTAATGAGATTAGCGAACGTTTCATTTGGAATATTCCTCAATTTTCAAAAGTTACAGATTTGATAACTGGAAGCTAAACTCATTGAAGGCTGTTCTCTGAGTTTTCTAAAGTTCTGAATAAGATTTGCAGACGATTTAATTGAAAAATTTTCCACTTTTTCGAAGGCTGCACGTTTGACTGTTGGAAATTTTTTGTGAAGCCTGGAGAATCATTGAAGAAACAATGAGAATATTTACTATCGATTTCTGATAGAATACTCGAGATGAGTCATCAAAGGCCAGAGTGGAACTGTAATTTTGTTTTGTGAAGTCATGCATCCACTTACCAAGTCTACGTAACTTTTTCGCTCTCCTAGCGATGACCGCCTATGGGGCGGCGATACTGAAGCTAGGGTGCCAAAGATTGTAGATATCTGTAGATGCTGTGGCGAGAAAGTTAGCCTGGGTATTAAGATGTGTGTTTGAGTACGTTATGTATCTTATCTTGGTGTAAGGTCAATCGCCGGCGCTGTCAAAGATTTTATGACGCTGGCGTTAAGTTTCGTCCACCATCTTGGCATTGGTTTTTAGATCACATGAAATTAATTATGCTAAATTTCTGATTTCCCTGACGAAGTTACCTGAATTCTAAATTATCCAAAACCCATGACCATTGAAAAGCTGGAAAATTCTGGCACTGCCTAGCACTCTGAATTAAATTCTATCTTTTTACTGAGCAATGCTAAGAAAATCTAAATTAGGGTAAAAATACGACAGATAAGAACAGTATACGTACTGCAAATACGTATAATATATATATTTAGTGATTTGAAGAATATATGAATTATCAATAACATTTAAAAACAAGCATGGATTAAATAAGGCTCTCTATATTATACTTATATCTTCACTTCATCTCAAGAAATGCTCCCACAAATAAATTTTGCTAAGAGGTGCGCTACTGCGGTGGTATGAGAACCTTGATCGGAGCGAGCACGGCTAGCGCTGCACTGGGTTGGCCGGCACTGTGCAGAAGGAACTCAAAATGGATCTCAAAATTCGTAATTTTAATTGAGCTCAAGAAGTTAGTTCTCAAGGTCTCAAGAAGGCAGTTCTCAAGGTGTGAAGAAGGCAGTTCGCAATTGCTTGACGGTATCTCAAGAAGTTAGTTCTTAAGGTCTGAAGGAGGCAGTTCTGAAGAAGGCAGCTCGTAACTGCAGGACGAGATGGTCAGTTTTACAAACAAGTTTCTACCGCGCGTCTGATCGCGTTTCCCGGACACGAGTTTGTAGCTTCAGAGAAATTGTGTATAAATAAACGTAAGGTATTTATGTCTTCTTATTTTCAGTTTGTCTTCTTCAATTCCCTTGATTTGGATGGTCACAATGAACGAACAATTCACAGAGGTGGCATATATTTACATGCTTGAGAAGGGTTATATTTTGAGCGTAACAGTTCAATTCAACTTCAAGCTGCGCTGACGTTTTCGATCAAATTTCGTATCGCTGTAGCTCGTCAAGAGTGAATTGTAGGCTTGATGTGGTGTATAATATCAGAAGTGAAGTGTCAGCCCGTAATGTTTCAAAATATATACATATACATTCGCACACAAAGTTACGTGAATACCTGGTTAAACTAACTCTTTATGCCATGGCATTGTAAGTGTGATATAAGAAAAATGAAATTGTTAACACGGACAGTCCTCCTCACGTCAGTGTATGTTGCTAGAATGGTTCCTGGTGTGCTCGACCAGCGCGAATGGGAGAGTGGCAGTTTGTGGAACCGAGTGGGTGAGCGTATGACCAATTGAGTGAGTGAGCGTCTGGCCATTTGAGCAAGCGAGCGTCTGGCCATTTGAGCAAGCAAGCGTCTGGCCATTTGAGCAAGCGAGCGTCTGACCATTTGAGCAAGCGAGCGTCTGGCCATTTGAGCAAGCGAGCGTCTGGCCATTTGAGCAAGCAAGCGTCTGGCCATTTGAGCAAGCGAGCGTCTGACCATTTGAGCAAGCGAGTGTCTGGCCATTTGAGCAAGCGAGCGTCTGGCCATTTGATCAAGCAAGCGTCGGGCCATTTGAGCAAGCGAACGTCGGGCCATTTGAGCAAGCGAGCGTATGACCATTTGATTGGGTCACATGACTGTCAAAGCGAGCTAAAGTGTAGGTCTGTAAACAAGGGAATGGTGCTCGGAAATATTCCTCTTCCTTGTGCAGTTCTCTTTGGCTTTGGACACAAAGTACATTGTCCGTTGTAAGCTTCTCGTTCAGAGCACAAAATTTTTCGTCAGTGAATGGGGGACCATTGCTGGAACTGATATAGGCGCGAGCTAAGCATGAATTTGCGGTGCTGCTGTAAGCGTTCATACGCCGATCCTTAAATTTTTCTGCCATTCTTGTCTACAACGCGAAGCACACAAATTCTTATACCATGTAAGATGTGCCTGATGCGTGTGCATTCAATTGCCTCTTCGACCTTCCACCTCCGTTCTCTCAGTCGCACCATCGACGCTAAGACGCGTTTGTATTAACTTTCCTGTTACGACCGTGTCTTAGGAGGTCAAAACTAGCGCCGAGGAACGCAACTTCGGCATTTGAATCTCAAAAAGTGAGTTTTGATGTGAGATGCGTGAGAGTTGATACCGAGAAAAATATGGAGCCTCCTGAGAGTTGGGGTACCAATGACAACGAGTGTCTATTTCGGATGTATGGTAAATTTCTTCTTTAGAAGTAAATCATCATGAACATGTTTTTCGCCTCCAGTTTTCACATCTGCAAAACAAACTAAGCCGATCGACTCTAGCAAAGTGCGACACTTCTGAGAGCGGGGAAATTTCAGAGAACACTTGGGGTATTTTTCTGAATAACGGATTAGCGGAGAGGCACAGATCCGCACATGATGTACAGCAGGGCAGGCGAAGCGAGATGTTGGAGGGAACCGGCATCGGGGAGGAAAGGAATCGCATTCGTGATTTTGGAGCACGGAGTGAGAAACGCTATGTTAGGCCTAGAATCAGTGGGAGAAAATAAAGAGCGCTCATAACTTCTCTGACAGTCATCTTACTTTGAGCATTTCCAAACTGAATTCCTTTTTCAATGCAAACCGAATTCATTTCCGTAAGTGAATTGAATCTCGCCGGGCTCAAGAAACGTTCCCTCAGCGGGCATAAGTATTCATGGTTTTCATAAATATTCACATCGCTGTCATAAATATTGATAAGTAATCATGGCTGTCATAAGTATTCACAAGTATAACTGGCTGTCATAAGTATTCACAAGTATTCCTGGCTGCCGTAATTATTCATAAGTATTTCTGGCTGTCGTAATCATTCATAACTATTCCTGACTGTCATAATTATTCATAACTATTCCTGGCTGTCATAATTATTCATAAGTATTCATACGGCTGTTATAAGTATTCATAAGTATATAAGTATTCATGGCTGTCATGAGTATTCATAAGCGTGATTGGTAACAGTGAGTATTTAGACTAGGTTGGATGCCATCTCATCAATATTTTAAATCACACGTTTACAGCGTTTATTAATAGAATAGAAGTAATATTTATTCAGCTACGTGAGGACACAAAAACGATCAAACATGTTTTGATGACGTCCTCTTACTCGAAGGCAATTGTGCATTCAACACGCGTTATTTCTGGCCACTTCCCCCACACATCGGCAGTTCACAATTCAAACAACAAACTAACCAGAAGATTGCACACAAATTTCAGAATTTATTTTATTTTGTTTCAATTCAAGCGCTTTAGTAATTCACCATTGTCTCTCCATTTTCTTCGCTTAAGCAGATTCTACATAGTTTTACATTTACGTTTCCATGCTTTCTGAACTCGCGTGGGGCGATATTCACTTATGTTTATCTTGAATTTTATTTGCTCCAATCCCTTTTCTTTTAGCTGTCGTTGCTGCTTACACTCTTTTTCTCCTCCATTTCAAAACCGACGTTATCCTTCCCTTCTTTAGGTTCGGTCACGATTTCCACGGGTGGTGCTGTTGGATTCTTCTTATTCTTCTCGTTCCTGTTCTTGCCGACGAAGTAGGCGACCACCACCACGACTATCATGACGCACAGCACGATGCCGACCACAATGGGCACCGTGGCTGGAATGTGCTGAATGAAATATCTGTCCACATCGTCGTCCCAGCCCACCTGAGAACAGGGATATAGATTAAGTAAATATTTGTCCACATCGTTTTCCCAGTCGACCTGAGAACAGGGATATAGATTAAGTAAATATTTGTCCACATCGTCTTCCCAGCCCACCACCTGAGAACAGGGAAGTACATTGCATATTGTGTATGCATCTAACGTTCTGCGCTGCCAACATCTCAAAAATAAATGAAGAATATTTGAATGCAAAAATAAGCTTTGCGTTACGCCAGAATTATGGCGAGTGAAAGCGAGCGTCCAATGCGGCTACTGATGAGAGAGTGAATATTCAGCGATGAATTTTTATGCTGTGCAAGGTGAGCCAGTCAAGTGTATATAAATGCTAATTTAGAAAGTGTGATTGAATTTACGCTTTTGTTCAACCAAATAATAACTGCAGTTGACGACGATACTTTAAACAGACATGCAAGATTTTTTTGGAAATATTATCGGTAATGTTGCTACAATTTTTCTAATGTTCTACTCTATTAAGTGAAAAAATAATTTAGTTCTCAATCAGCAAATTGAATTCCATTTTACAGCACAGGCAAAATTTTGAGTGATAGACCGAAGAGCTGCACCGCGTGATGGTAAAAAAAGGAATTATCATCGGTATCGAGCAGCCAATGAGCTTCCAATGGAGCAGAGCTAATGACTTGCTCAAGGAGCCGAGCTGGAAAATAAAAGTCTTCTAACACTTTGACTGCGATTCTACGTACAGGAAAATTTCATGGCAACGAATATCTCCTTTGTGAACGTAAAAATGTAGGATTTTGTTCCCACAAATTTGATTATCCTATTAATTTTCTTTCTAATCAGAACTAGCTTATTCGATTGATGAACTCAGATTTGCTAGAAACTTGAAAATTTGTATTTATACATGATAGTGCTTTGGCTACATTAATAAGATGGTCAGATGATGGCGTGTACTATACATGACCTAGTGTACAGAGGCACATAGATGTTGCCGGAGCGTTAACCTCGACCAGCGCATCTCAGAGCTCGTAAGAGGGCCCATCACAGCACCAGCTGACCTACCATATCTCCATGATAGCATACGAGACCACTCAATAAATTGACTTTTTTGGAAAATATTCAGTATGAAGATGAATATATCTAAAAAAAGTGGCATGTACGCTAGACGCAAATGCATGTATACACTTGAACTGAAAAATTGAATTATGTTGAGCAGCGTGGAGTTAGATCACGGGGGTGCAACGGGCTTTTTAGGGCGATATGCGGGCGGGTAAAATGAACGCACCCACAAAAAGTGCTTTTATTAATTTCAACACGTTCTACCGTTGGGTTTTCAATGGCTCACAACTACTGACGCGTGACAAATGTGAGGTTTAAGCTTCCTTTTCCAAGGGAAACACTCCGTGGCTGCTTGAAAATCAAGGCCTGAGCCGGGAGGCGAACCCTCATTTCCGAAGAACACCGAATCAGAAAAGGACATGACGATACCATGCAGCGAATGAGAAAAGGACCTGACGTTACCATGTACCGAATGAGGAAAGGGTCGGACGTTACCCTGCAGCGCGAGGCATTCATCTCTACATGTTCCGTAATCGCAACGCGCGCAGATGCGTCAATTGAGCGTCAGGGGAATTTAATACTCGCCTTGGAAATTGAGTACAAAAGATTGCCACTAACTGAATGAATTAAAAAAAACTTCATTAATTCCAACACGTTTTACCGTTGGGTTTTCAATGCGTTACAACAACTGGCGTGGGGAGGGATGTGAGGAATGTGTGGTTTAAACATCCTTTTCCAAGAGAGCTACTCACTGGTAACGTGAAAATGCCTCGCCTGAGCTGAATTTCGAGCCCGGATTCTCTCGGTTACGAGGCCATCACGCTACCACTGGACCATTAAACATCGTTCATGAATGCGAAAATAACTTCACTATAGAGTCTCTATACAGCTGCATTTTTTCGAGTGGAAACTTGTGAAGATCAAGTCAGGCAAGGTATGCTTTGCGTACAATTTTAATGATGATCATGATTTATAGCCGAAGATACCAAACCTCACACTCGTTACACACTGCAGTCGTTCAGTCCCTTGACTTCTACCAGACTCCAGAATTAAGAGAAAATTTAGTATTCGATGCTCGTATTTGGGGGTCTTCCGACACTGTCTTCTGATTGGGACTGATCGTGTGAAGGTCCCTTAAAGGAACATTAGAAACAGACCAGCGTTTGGTGATGAAAATTTCGAAGCACGAGAGAAGAGAGCACCGATAATTGTATTTCACTCTGAATTCGGAATAACGAGGCACGTTATCAATTAATAACTGACAATATAAGAATAACGCCGCCGCCTCCACAGAATGCTTGCAGTAACAAAATTGAGTTCGACGTTTTCAACTCGTTTATACCCAACTCAAATTTTTCAGCTTTAGGCGGGTGCGCGAGTCAGATGTTCGATCTGAAATGAAAAGAAAGACTTTAACGCGAGTTTATTCATCTTCCTAAGCCTTTTTCGTTAGAAGCAAACTATTTCCGACTGCACGCCCATATCTCGATGAAATAAGGTCGTCTCAAAATTATGCGTTTTCAGCATAAAACATGCCGGGGAGTGAGTTCAATTTAGAAAAGAAGCAATTCCCTGACCTGTAAGTCGAGGTCGTTGATCTGTTGGTCGAGGAACTCCTCCAGCGGGGCGAAGTAGCGCCGGATGGCAGCAGAAGTCATGTTGCCGTCACCAGTGCCCATGAAGGCCGCCAGCTGCTCAGTCCAGGGCGCAGAGCGGCCTGGTCGAAGCAAGTTCCTGCAAGAATGGAGGTGTACTCCACCTTTACCAGCGGTCTCAAGTTCATCCAATTAAAGTGATTCAAAGCAACCCATTGAACTACATCCTTCTAAGAGTGATACCCCATTCTTGCAAACAGTCCGGAGTTCATTCCCTCAAGTTAAACACAACAACGTATCGAGGTGCAGCAAGCTAAGAGGAATAGCGGGCTCGTAATGCAAGTGATAATGTGCTTGCTTCTTAATCACGGCAATATTCTTTAAAAAGCGGCGCATGGAGCGAACTACTTCCAAGCTTTCAAGATTCTGAGTCACGTAGCATCGTCTGACTGTAAAACAGCCACATCGTGACACAACCCTGACGTGCCGCACCCTCAAGTCATCGCACTGCCTCAGGAAACCTGTAGTGTTGGAGACACGCATGAAGGATTCAAAGCTTTATAAGCTTCCCGTCCCATTTTAACTCTGCGATCGGTCTGGAACAAGGTGAATCTTGATTCATTTTACCATAGGACGTGCTTCCATTGCTTCGAAGTTCAGTCTTTGCTGTATTTTACAAATTGGAGCCGTTTAGTTCGATTAGAATTTCTGACCAATGGTTTCAAGGTAGCGGCGCAACTCCTTACACCCATTTCTTTCAGTTCTCAGCGCATGGTGCCAGCAGAAACTTTATTAAGACCTTCGTTGAACATGGTAGTCAACTGTTGAACACTTTTCTGCAGGTTTACTGTCACCAATCACTTCGGAGAAAGCCTGTCGCGAGTGTCGAGAATTTTAGCTCTGCTACTATTACTACTGAATAACTGCACGTCACCTTTTTTCCACAAAGCATTTATTCCTCGTACAGTCCTAAGTCTTATGGCCATCATTTGAGATACTTCTCTGGTAGATTTTTCAACCCAGTGCAAACCTATAATCTGTCCTTTGTCACAGACAGAGTTTTTTGTAGGCTTTTTTTCCAGCGGGTTTGTTCATGCTTGTCGTGGAGAGAACAGGTGCAGCAGTGACTACCAGTAACCCTGAGCGCAACCACTGTTACCATATTCTTTTACTTCAAGTTTATTGTGAGGAAACCTGTAAAAAAGTGTATAAATTATATCTACAGTTTACCCAAGTGCGACAAACTTTTGGGCCGGGTAGCGTGTGCACCTAAGCTTCTTTGCTGATACTTTGTTCATTTATATCTGGTCATGCTTTACATTTTTGTATTTTCTAATTTTTTGACTCTCACTTCCTTCTGTTGGAGTCCCATATGAATGTCTATATATTAAAACGCTTATACCTACCTACCTTCCGTTCCGTCACGCTTCGCCACTTTTCAAGTGAAATTTCCGGTCTCGAGCGAGGTATCCTGTATACGGATAGCATGTTTTGCTATAAAACGCCAGGCTTCGCGGTATTTTTTCAATTTCCCTAACAGAGTTCAGACTACTCGCATCATCACGAAGAAAATTGTTTCCAAGACCGGAGTATCTCTGCCCTGAACCTTTCACCTCTGTCCAATACTTGAGAGGACCACCTCTCGTGGGCTGGTGTATCTAAACTGTATCTAAATTTCCATGAAATTTACACGGGTCCTGCTAGTGAAAATAAAGATAAGTACATATTCTTGCAGATATTTTTCGACTGAAAATGGGTCTCGAGCCGAAACGTTCCAATTACAATGTTCTTAAGATACCTTTTTTCTATCACCTTCATAATTAATTTAAACTTCTTTCATACGAGTATCACATTCATGAACATATTGTGATATCACCCACAATTGTACGAATATAATTTATACAATGGTAAATAATTTTTGGGTCTGTATTTGAATGATTGTTTAAAATTTCAAGAACATTTGCGCATCAGATCCACAGCTTTTGTTTTTGTTCCGTATTAGTTTATTATTAACAGAGTGCTACTAAAATCCGACTATTTGCCTGGTAAGAAAATGAAATGAAATCGAATACCCGACCTCAATTGAGCTTTAAAAAATTGTTGTGCGCTTTCGGACACATGTGACTTTAGCTCTTGCGCAGAATATACCTACATGGAATTATGTACATTCTGCATTGTGTTTTGCGTGGTTAGTTTTTGATTCATTGAATTGTTGAAAGCCGCTAAAACTTCGCATGAATCATACCACACTAATGAGAGTATCTTCAAGACTCCTGGTTTGTTGCCTTGATGGCATAAAAATTGTTCATGGTTACATTGCCTGCAGCTTACAGGAGAGCTGCTCCCGAGTCTGTGTTGTTATAGATGTCACACTCGTAGACTTGGCTCGCGTTGTTAGCCGTTATGCCGCCCACCTCACACAGCCGCTCGTGGAACTGGAACTGCAGGATAGTCGCCACGAAATACCTGCAAACGAGAGGTACAGTTTCCAGTGTTAACTTTTTTGGTGGGCTTCTATAATAATCCATAATTACAAATAATATTGGCAGCCCAAGAGTAGATTAAACTGCTAGATCGATTGGGTGGTGGAAAAGTTAGACTGGGTTTGTACGCTGAGTTTCTTTTCATACTCAGTAGATTATTGTTAATATTACTCAGTCATGTTGTTATGCGTTAAGTTAGTTAAAATTGTTGCTGAAAAATGAGAACATTTTAAGTAGAGAGCAATAAATGCGAAAAGCTCTGCTTTGCTGTTGGCCGAGATGTCTTGCCGAACAATCGAATAAGCCGGTTTGTTTTACCATAGAATACAGATTGTGATCCATCGAATTAACACTAGTTGGTCTCATCGGGGCCCTGGTTGAGGACGAATTGATGGCAATCAGAAGAGATGAGACCGTTATCTTTCACTGAGAAATTAGGGTTTCTTTTAGCATATCTATGAAATGTGAGGCATTCTCGTGAGAACACGGCGAGCTGAGAATGGAAAATTACAGTTTAAAGTCATTTAATCGTCAAGATTTTCTCCAGTATGTAAGAGCTCTTTCCGTACAATTATGAACCTTTCAGCTCTATTAATGAAAAACTCCTTCAGTTTTCGAATGGAAAATTCTAAATTGTCAATTTCAACTTCTCTGAAGTAGTTGAGAGTTAACCCATTCAAATGATTTTGCATAATTTGGAACAATTGATAGTCCGGAGAAAAAAGAACATAATTCTTCAATTGACGATGCGGGTGTTTCCGAAAAGAAGGGACTATCTGGAGCCAAGGGACTGTACAGTCTCTTGACTCCCGACATGACTCCAGAATAGAGACAAAAGTTAGCATTCGATACCCATATCAGGGTGTTTACAACACTGTCTTTAGACATTGACTGATCGCTTGAAGGGCTAGCGGGTGCAACAGGTGACACAGCATGAGGAGGTAGATTAGGAACGGTGATTGGCCAGGTTACCTGATGTAGGGGACGTTGCTCGCGACGTGGTACTTGCAGCCAGGGTCGAAGTCAGAATCTTTTTCCCTCAGAATCGGAGGCTTCAGCCCTTGCACCGACACTCTGAGGAAAGGTATAATTTTTGTTAGATTTTCACCAGGTGAATGCAGTGACTGGCTAAAGTTGATTATAGGCTTTCTTTCTACGTAGGGTATAATTTCACGTTCAAGTATCTCTCTTCTATTCCATGGTATGCTAAAGGATAGAACATAAATGCAGAAAAATTAAATGAGGCTGCAAATCATCTTTTATGAAGGTACAAGTGGGCAACATCATCGTGGCCTCGAGCGAGAATATTTCAATTGTTTTAATTCTGGCAACGTCGGATGTTACTCAGGCCGTCAGTTGTACCCACAGACCTCCTCAGGAAACTATGGGTACGTCTGTTTTTTGGGTACGTCTGTATGGGTACGTCTGTTTTTTTTGGGTACGTCTGTATGGGTACGTCTGTTTTCAACAACTTGAGGCTCCAGGGCCATAGCCCATAGGGTTAGGTTTCTTTACTGAATAGGCAAAGTCAGATGTGCACGATAATAAAATGTTAAAAACACAGTAAAAGATAATAATTTTCAAACAGAGAGGTGCATAGACAAACATCTCCTAGGATTCCACTGCCTTAGTATTGCACAGTGAAAGTATAACACCTACAATTACACAGTACAAGTGCTACAGTATTTTGTCATCACTGAGTGCCGTGCGTCCCACAGGGCTTCAGAGCGCTCAAATCAGCGCCTTGTTCGAGTGGGTGCGACGAAAATGTGTTTGTGCGACGTCTCTCGCAGCGTGAGCGTACCGTGAGCACTCATGTGCTGGTGAGCATACCGTGAGCACTCATGTGC